>ML394567.1:47490-149568 GCA_005239525.1 Nicotiana knightiana
GCGAGCAACCTCTGTGCCTTGTGCACTGGTGGAACCAGGTACCTCGTGGTCCTGACTAAGCTGCCCTACAAGAATGGAATTTCGTGCCTTCAACCTCCTTATCTCCTCATTTGCAGCATTCTGAGCATCAATCAATTGAGAGATAGTGGAATTTCCTTTCATATCAATGCACTTATATTCCTCCTAGGTGGTCTTTGAGACTGTCTGCTTGCGAGTTTCCACTGTTGCTTTTACCAAGGGGACTTTGAAGAAGTGAAATACCTTAGTGATAAAGAACCCGTAGGGCAGACTGTGATTGCCTTCCTTGAAGTCTTCCACTTTCTTCATATGCTCTATTATGGGACCATGCAGATTTATAGTGGTGTGGGCATCTAGTGCTTCCATGAAGAATATGTCTGCTTTTGAAGTAATGGAACGCCTTTCCGCACGTGGAAGCAAGAGCTTATTCACCATCTCAAAGGGAAGTTGATACACTGGAATGAGGGCCTTCTTATGCACCTGTTACCCTTGTTGCACAACATCATCCTTCAGAATGGCACTTCTGAATTTGGGAGAACAAGTCCCCTTAATGGATGAGATCCCTTCAGTAGGCACTCCCAAAATGTTCCCCAACACAGCCTCGTCTATCAAAAAATATACTCCGTTGACCTTCAAGAAGATGTTATCATCTTCCACTGTGAACATGTGTGCGTAGAAGCTACATACATATTCCTCATACACCTTGGGGATCTCGTTGGTGAACAAGTGTGTCCACTTTTGAAACTCACAAATATCAACAAGTTGACGTATCCCTGTCATGTCAAGAATGTCAGGAGCAAATGTTCTTCCCTATAACACTCTCTGCTTTCTAAGTTTTTCTCTGCCTTCATCTTTAGAAACTTTGACCTTCTTGGAGGAACCAGGTTCCTCGTTGTCACCAACCTTTCTTTTCATAGACTTTCTCACACTTTTCTCTTTCTTTGCAGACTTCTCAGACAATTTTTCTCTAGACTTTTCTCCCTCAACATTTTCCACTTCCACGGCTTTCACAAATGGCTCTCATCTAGGTTTTGGAACCGAAGGTTTCTTAGAGGACTTAAGAATTAAGGAAGCATGTTCCTCATTCACCTCTTCATCATCAACATCAACAGCAAGTGCTAGAGGAACTTCTTCCCCATTCACCAGTTTTCCCCCTTTCACCAGCCTCCTCATTTTCTTCTCTTCTTTGTTTTTCTTCAGAACAGATTCAAGAGCTTCTTTCTTTTACACCCTAGTAGTAGGTATTTTAGGAGTGATATCTTTGGGAACTGCCCTTATACTCCTAGCTGCAAAGAAGCTTTCTACAGACACATTGTCACAGTCTTCCTCACTATTTTCATTTTTCCTCTTCAGATATAGATTTCATCTCAGGAAAGACAATGGTTAACACCTCATCATCGAAGTGAGGAGAAGGAGCAGGATCAGTACTGCAGAGGACTTCTTTTGGGCTGAGGGATCAGGTCCCTCATTTGGTTCCCCAGTAGTACTGACAGGAGCCAAATTTTTAGGGGGCACCAGTTCCCCACCCTCATCCTTATGACTTTCACCTTCCCCCTAAGGCCCAATGGTCTCATTTTCGCGCTCATGCCCACCAACCAAACCTCCCTCTGCAATGAGTAGTAACATGTTCTCAATGGCTTCTTGTTTATTCATCCCCAAAGTAGAATCAAAGGAACATTACCTCTATGATTGACAATATTCAGATCAAAGCTTGGAACATGCGTTGCTGAGCCTTTACTACTACGAACCACACTTTTTGGGAATTCATAAATCTCCCAAACTTATTGACTAGAAACTTCCTGACCCTCGTCTTCGTCTATTATTTCGCCTTCTGCCATTTTTTTCGGTTAGGCAGAGGAGAGGTTTCAACAATGAATCTTTTGGGGTTCTAAGTCTTACGACTTTGGTGAGAACCATAAGTCGATTGTGTTGGACTAATAGGTGGTTGTTGGTCTGGTATGGTGTTTTGACTGAGTGACAAAGGGGACTCAGACTCTTGATCCTATGATTCGTAAGACGAAGACACAGTGGGAACTACACTAGAAATATTTGAAACTTCTTTATTTTGAGGCATAGTGAAGATTTGAAGTGAGGACACGAGAGAAAGAGTGTTTGCTTTAAGACAAAAAAGGGAATTTTTGGCTTTGTTGTGGATAGTGAGGAAAAACACAGTGTTTGGGATTAATTAGAGTAAGTGAGGAACCAGTTACAAAATGGGTATGAATCACTAGGTAGACGGGTCATTTGGAAACGAATGTGACATTTGAGTTCTAAAGAGATGAGAGAGAAAGACTGAAACTTTTAATGATGTGGCACTTTTATAGCCGTTAAAAATTTGCATGAGAGTACAAGGGAACTAGTAACCTGAGTCAAGGGAACTAGGTTCCCTGACTTGGTTTTGTAAATGTTGTCGTGCCCCATTTTCTCGCGAAAGTGAGTTTCGAAATGTGACAACTCTTTTAAATGGGTAGTAAAAGAGAAGAGTCACCACCTAATGATTTTGAGGTACATTAGGGAACCTATTTTCAAGTAACTATGTTTTGACTAGTCTGTGACCAAAGAACAGGTAAGGGATCAAAATTACCTTAAAGAGAAGGTGTTAGACACTCTTCGAGGTCCACATCTGTGGGTCTCGGTCGAACTTCAAACTATGCGGATTGTATAATTAGACTAGGTTATCAAATAAATAAAGGGAAATTTAGAATTCAAAGAGCCTTATTAGGGCATGTGTGAACCAGAATAGATCTTAACGGCTACAAGGATACAACTATGTTGAACAAATATGTAAAAAGGGGGGTCTTAAGTTTTTTAGCCTAAAGGATCACCCCCTGCAACATAAATAATACTTCGCAACCACCTTAAGGTGGCTGCTCTTATTATTCGACGGGAATAAACTATCATCTCCTACTACCAGTTTACTATGTTAAAGTTGTTTACCTAAAGGCGCTCTAATTCAATTCTAGGTCGCACCCTATGCGTGCACAACACGCCCTATACCTATGATTCAGGAGGCTTTGGACATCTATTTGGGTGGTTCTGGACTATACTTAGGATGCTAAAAATGATAAAACTAGCGTACATCCGAAAACATGTAGGACTACACATAAGTAAAATTAAAGGCTCCAGTTAACCTCCACACATAAACAACAAATGCGGTAGTTAGGCAGTAGACAATTTCAGTCGCATTAGAGTCATTAAGTCCTATAGGCATAGTTTCTATGTGATTCTGATTTCCAACATTGTACAGGTAGCATTGAAACTTTAAACTAATGAATTTGCAGAGGTATTACAAACCTATAGGCATGACATCTACATTGTTCGTGCGATGAGCAATAATGCTGTTCGAAAACTCAAGGTTTACAACTCTGATTTTATAAACATGCTTCTTAGGCAGGTGACAATATCCTATAGGCAAGATTTCTAACAATTGACAATTGAGATTGATTTTATAATGCTTTATCCCTATAGGCATGTCATCTCGGCAGGGCAGTGCACTGAAAATAACTGCAGTAGTCGATAGATTGATTAAGATCCAATAGTCATGATGTCTGAAAGAGCAACATGTTAAGAGAAATAGAAGCAGTTGCTTGATTAATTGATTGAAACCCTATAGACATGATATCTAGGTTGACATTAGCAAACATGTGTTATTGTATCCTATAGGCATTCTATCTAGAAGCACTGAAGCGTAGACATGGAATCAAGTGTAGCATATTTGACAAGTTAAGTGAAATGTGTGCCTGATTCCTATAGGCATGGTTCCTATTAATGTGCAACAAATAGGGAATTCTAGATGTAATAACAAACAGAACACATAGACTCTATAGGCATATTTTATACCCTTTTATGCAAGTATTAGAATATCTCAACCCCCTTTCATTAACTTCCCCATCATTTGCTATTACAAGTTATTACAACCTGAATGAAATAATACAATTAAATATGAATAACTGCAAAAGAAGACAACTATATGCCCAATGAGGGCCAAGTACAGATGGTCTAGTTCTTTTCCTAAGCCTTCAACAACTCTAGTATACTCAAAAACCATCTCATAAGATCAGCAGTAAGTCTGGATCCAACAACCAGGCTCAACATCACATAGAATAGACACCAAGCCTAAATGTAGGATTCACACATGATTACAAGCAACAGACTATATGTTGAACTAACTAAACAAGGAAGGAAGTCCACACACCTATTTCTTAGGACTGTAAATATAATTATCATCAAGACGTATAAACAAATTCATGTGACATGTTGGTGGGACACACACAAGACGAGTTCCTTCTCGCAATTTCCAAGGTTAGGGGGCATGGTTGATTATCACAGGATGAAGACAACTTATAAAGAAGTTTCAAACATTAATAAGGTCAAAAACAACTCAAGGCAGTTTCAAGCAGGGGATCTAATTATGAAAACTGAAGGATCAACAATGAACATCCTCAATAGAGTCGTTTTAGCATGAAGACTGACAATATAGGTTCATAAAAAGCGAAAGGGTATAACATGTGCAACATTATCAGAGTTGAGGAGGCATATCATTCATGTCAACATAGTACGCATACCTGCTTAGTATTCAAAACAACAAGATCATAGTAAAGCATGAATTAGCCTAAAAGAGACTCAAAACTAGGAATTTAAGGCATAAAGGTCTAACACGATCATAGTCAAGGAATGGTAAGTAAACAAGCAAGTGGGCATGGTCTATAGCAGCTAATAAGAATCTTAATTGTGCTGAGTGTATCACACAGGTTCCCAAGTTCAAAAAATATAATGGTACAAGGTATTGCCAACTTAAGGTCAAACAGAACAGACAGATTTCAGAACTTACCAGTCAACCAGGCACAATACAAAAAAACAAATGTATTAGGATTCAACTGGGAACCTAGGCAATACTAAAGAGCACAGAGTTTTCTAAACACCACATTACAATTCTTAAATCCACATGTTTGGTTAAGCCTTGCGACAACAATTATGGTCCATATAAGCAAATATAAAATAGAATTCACATAAAGGAATTGTCAGCAGAAATTCATTAAAGCAAATTCTGGGCAAGAAATGATTCCCTAGGAATTTCAGTGTGAGAATCCAAAGCAAGGCACGAGAAAAACTCACAATAAACAACATAACAACAAAACAAACTTAATGATATAAAGTTATTCAATCTGAACGTGTGGGAATTTAAAGAATTAGCTAGGTTGTGACACTAAGAGATTCAGAATTGCAGAATAGCTACAATGCAAGTAAGTTGCCAATGATTACAACACAATTTTGGAGTTATATTGGTTCGAACAACATGGATATGCGAAGCAGTGGAAACAAGCAAAAGAGGATAGAATTGCAAAAGTCAAGACACTCACCACTTTGCAGATTCAACAAATAAGTAAAATAGAAGGCTAAGTGTCAGAAATACCTCGAATATCATCATCAAAGAGAACAGCTAGAAGACCCATATCCTAGTGCGTCAGAGTTCACAAGAACCTCAAATGAACTTCGAACAGTGCTCGCACTAGGGAGGTCGCTAGAGAGGGTTCTGATGGCCTTGGCTTTCAACCTGCCAAGAGCAGTAGATTCAAAATAGTATCGAGTAAGTGAGAGTATGAGAGAATAACAATGATTAAAAGTTTGTTAAAGGGGATTAGGGGAGGCGTTTATATAGTAGTAAAATTTGACGAACAAATAAGGAAACATAGTCAATCAAACATATTAAAGGAAATAATAGTATGCATAATCGATTTAGAACCGAAATAGGAGAAAAACTAGGTAAACCCTAGTTCAATATGGAGAACCAAACAATTATTAAATCTCTCTGAATCAGATCCATATAACAACCCGGTGGTGAACGTATCAAGTCATGAACATGTCGATAATATAGAATTGGAGTCGAATGAACGCCTGTTGATGAACTTACATAAATAAATCAGTACCGAACATATTGTAATGCTTAAGATATGGTAAGAATATCCGTGTATGCAAGAAATAAAAGGAAACATGGAAGATTTCCATGTGATATCGGATTAGGGCTATGATTTGAGTGAGGCGGCTAGGGTTTGTGAATTTGAGAGATAAGAGAATACAGAGGCGGATGGGTTGGGAAATAGGTCTCTAGGGTTTGGTTGAGGGGCTGTAAGGAGAGATGGGGATTTATTATGGGTCGTTGATCATTGAAGATCAACGACTAGGATTGAATAGTCGATCGGACAGGCTAGGTGCAACGGGTCCCGACCTAATTTTAAAGGGGTCATTTGGGTGGGCTGATGAACAGCGAAGTAGAGTGGGCCAAAGGTTTTAGGCCTGATTTGGTATGGAATTAGCCTTGTATTGGGCTGGAATTTAAATACAATAAATTCATTAAAAATAAATTAGACTAATAAATAAGTAAAAAATATTATTCGTGCAAGAAAATGTTTGGAAATAATAGCTTAACATTGTAAAAATATGAGAAATGCTATTTAGTATGAATAATATAATAAATACAATTATGTATAGAACATAGACTATTATTGCAAAATTGAGTAAATAGCTTTTAAACACAAAAATGATTATATAGAGTAAGGTAAAATATTTTGAAACATATATGTGGATGCAAACAATAAATTTGGACGATTAAGTCGTCACAAAATAATTTAAAGGAGTAATTAATACATATTCAAGTAATTTAAATGAAAGAAAAATCAATTTTAAAGTTTTAACATTATAGAAAATTATAGAAAATTACTTGTATAACTTCTTGTAGATTGAAACATGATATTTTGAAAGTATATATACTATTTAAAAAATATGAGGGCAAAATTGGGCATCAATAGCTGCCCCTCGTTATCCGGGAATGATGAAAGAGTTGTCGGGTAAAGAAAATGATGGCCAGTTTTGTCCGAATTGAGTGAGGAATGATGTGTTTTAAAAAAAGGGGGCCGCATTCTAGTTCTTGAGTTCCCTACATATTCCTAGAGTTACGATAATCAGGACGTGTGTAGTTCTGAATTCGATGGCGGACGAAACTAATGGAGTTGTTATAAGAGTGGTCATATGTTTCGAAAGAGAATATTTTGGGTAGGGTAGTGTCATAGGTAACGGATAATTAGGTATAGCCGTGAATGCGAATTTGAACATTACAGATGTATAAGGAAAATATTTGAATGGTTATAGAACAAAGGGTTATCAATTGCTGATCATCTGTTATATTTGAGGTGATCGAAGGATGTGAATGGAAACCGGAGCGAGAATTGCTTTTGTTTGTAGAACAGTTGCCTTCCAAGTTACCTGCAAAACTTAAAACATGGTGCATGCGAATATATATGGGTTATTGCAAAAATTTAAACATGATGCAAATTCCCTTTGGACTATGAAGGTTGCCTTCGGACGATGAGGATGATGTCCTTAGACCATGATATCCTGGGCCTTGAAGTGTATGATAAGGGATTCGCCGGCCATGGAATACTGTCCCCGGGCCATGAAGATGGTGCCTCTGAACTATGACGCGTTTGAATAATGATATGTAATTTCGCGATATTCTCTGTCCATGGCATGATGTCTTCGGGCTACGAGGATGATGCCCTAAGACTATAATGCCTTCAGATAATATGGCGATGTTTCAGCCCATGAGTTGCAAAGATGCGATGATAATGATCGTTTGATAAAGGGAACATGTAATTCCTAGTCATATACAAGAACGAGACGAGACAAAGTTTAGTCTTGTATGAGATGAGGGCAGTGCTTAGCCCGATGCAAAGAGCGGAGACAATGTTTAGTCTCATGCAAGGAAAGACAACTCCTAGCCTTATGCAATAACGGAGGCAATGCTTAGCCTCTTATAAGGAATGGAGACATTGCTCAGTCTCATGCAAGGAAAGACAGTGCTTAGACTTATGCAATGTGGAGACAATGCTTAGTCTCATGCAAATAATGGAGACAATGCTTAGTCTCATGCAAGGAAAGACAATGCTTAGTCTCATGCGATAATGGAGACAATTTTTAGACTCATTCAAGGAAGGGAGACAATGTTTAGTCTCATGCAAAGAAAGGAAATACTTAGCCTTATGAAACGTGGAGGCAGTGCTTATCCCCATGCGAAGAATGTATATAGTTTAGTCTCATGCAAAGAAAGGCAGTGCTTAGCCTTATGCAACGTGGAGGCAATGCTTAGCCTCATGCGAAGAATGGAGACAGTGTTTTAGTCTCATGCAAGGTAAGTCAATGTAATGATAAGGGCGGTGGTTATCCCTATGCCAGAAAAGAGATGACTAAATACAAGAGAATAAGCATTTATTAGCTTGGTGTGTTTGCGTTTGGCGACCTTTGTCGGTGTGAAGATGGTGATCTTGTCGTGTGTATGTATTTGCGGACGTTTCATTGTGTCTGCATCCAAAGAAAAATCGTAAGTTTTAGGGAGGGGGGGGGTTGATTTTTTCTCTCTATTCCTTGATTCGACTTTGCTTTTGTCTGAAGTCCCTCCTTGAGTCACCCTGAGTAACATCTAGCTGCTATAGAAGCAAATTTGTTTAAAAACATGTGTTTGATAAATTGTTTATAAAAATGTAGTTGTTTGAAATATGTGATAATGCGTGAGCAAATAATTTGTTGAATTGATGACTGTGACACGCTTTTGAGACATTGCAACCTCCTTAACTGCCCCAGTTTAAATGCGTAGTTTTGGTGGTACATTCCTTCGCAGTTCCAAACATGATGATATCGGGAAAATTCGAGTTCTTGCCCCTATTTCTGACCATAGGGGGAATGGAGATTTTATTATGATGTGACCGAACCCACAGGCTGCCTACATATCCCCTCTTAAACAGTAATCAGGTCAAGCGTAGTTCATTTACATCAAACGGAAAGTGCGAACATAATTTTAAACATAGTATCTCTTGACTGCGTCCGAATTGATAGGTTTTGGTCAAATCTCTCTGTCCATTTCTGCAAGTATAAGTGCTTCTCCTCGTAATACTCGGTGAACCATGTAAGGGACTTGACAATTGAGTGAGAATTTTCCCTTTGCTTCATCCTGATGTGGGAAGATCCGTTTCAACACCAATTGCCTCGGTCTGAATTTCCTTGACCTGACCTTTTTATTGAAAGCCCTTGCCATTATGTTCTGGTAGAGTTGACCGTGACCAACTAAATTCATTCTTTTACCATCAATGAGAGCCAAATGTTCATATTGGCTCTGTACCCATTCTGCGTCGCTGAGCTCGACTTCCTGTATGATTCTTAAGGAAGGGATTTCTATTTCGGCGGGAATAATTGCTTTAGTACTGTAAACCAGTAAATAGGGGGTTGACCTAGGGTATGTACGAGTAGTGGTGCATTACCTTATGAAAGAAAACGGTAGCTTCTCGTGCCATTGTTTGTAATTGTGTACCATTTTCCTCAATATCTTCTTCATGTTCTTGTTGGCGACTTTTACGGCTCCATTCATTTGCGACATGTATTTTGTAGAGTTCTGATGCTTGATCTTGAATATTTCACACATGGCTTTCATCAAGTCACTGTTGAGATTGGCGGCATTGTTAGCAATGATTGACTCAGGTACTCCAAATCGAAAAATGATGAGGTCCCGAACGAAATGTGCTACGACCTTCTTAGTTATAGCCTTATTGGATATGGCTTCAACCCATATCGTGAAGTAGTCTATAGCCACCAGAATGAACCTATGTCTGTTTGAAGCAACGGGTTCAATTAGTCCGATGACATCCATACCCCAAGTAGAGAAGGGCCAGGGAGAACTTGTTGCATTATGCGACACTCGTATCAAATGATCATGCATCTAGCATTGGTGACATTTTTGAACATATTTGATGCAGTCTATTTCCATAGTCATCCAGAAATATCCTGCTCTTAATATTTTCTTGGCCAGAACAAAACTATTCATGTGGGGTCCGCAAGTTCCGGCTTGTATTTCCATGAGCAATCTAGATGTCTCCTTGGTGTCGACACATCACAACAATCCCAAATCAGGAGTCCTTCTATACAGAATTCCTCCTCCTTGGAAAAAATGGTTGGCCAATCTTCGAAGTGTGCTTTTGAGTGTGTGTAGAGTGATCTAGATATTATCCCTTTTCTAAGTATTCCATGACGTCGTGTTAACCACGGATTTCCGTCAATCTCTCCTCAATATGAGCACAATAAGTTGGCTGTTTATGAATTCCTATTGGGATAGGATCGATGGAATTATTGTTTGGGTGTTGAATTATGGAGGATAAAGTGGCTAATGCATCTGCAAACTCATTCTAAATCATTGGAACATGCTTTAACTCTATTTGTGTGAATCTCTTGATCAGCTCTTGTACACAGTGCAAGTATGGAAATATTTTGTTGTTCTTCGTAGCCCATTCTCCTGAACCTGGTGCACCAATAGATCTGAATCTATGATTACCAGGAACTCCTGAACGTTCATATCAATAGACAACCTAAGTCCCAGGATGCAGGCCTCATATTCCACTATATTGTTGGTGCACGAAAACCTGAGTTTTGCGGATACCAGATAGTGTTGACCAATTTCTGATACTAAGACAACTCGGATACCCACTCTTTTAAAGTTTGCTTCTCCGTCGAAGAACATCCTCCAACCATCGTATGCCTCGGTAATATCTTCTCCTACAAATGATACCTCCTCGTAGGGAAAATACATTTTTCATGGTTCGTATTCTCCGTCTACAGGATTTTCTGCCAAGTGATCCGCAAATGCTTGCCCTTTGACTGCCTTCTGAGTTACATAGACGATGTCGAACTCACTTAGTAATATCTGCCACTTTTCTAACTTACCCGTAGGCATGGGTTTCTGAAAGATGTATTTTGGCAGATCTATCCTTGATATGAGATATGTATTGTACACACAGAAATAATATCTCAACTTCTGGGCAGCAGGTGTGTTCCAATAAGGGGTGTCGGGCTTCGTAAGGTGTGAACTTCTTGCTCAAATAATATATCACATGTTCCTTCCTTCCAGTTTCATCCAACATATACAGATAAAGCAATAGAGTTCTTCCTGGTTCTGGTAGGACCAACACGGGCGATTTGGATAAATACTCTTTGATTTTGTCGAAGGCTCTCTGGCATTCTTCAGTCCAGCTTTTTGCAGCATCTTTCCTCAGCATTCTGAAGATTGGCTCACATATCACTGTTGATTGTGCTATAAAACGGTTGATATAATTGAGGCACCCTAGCAACTCATCACATCGTTCTTACTCTTTGGCGGTGGCAAGTCCTGGATAGCTTTGATTTTTGACGGGTCTAATGGCGACTGATGATGAAACCTAACAACTTTCCCACAGGGACTCCGAAGGCACACTTTGCAGGGTTCAACTTCAAGTTGTATTTTCGAAGCCGACCGGAAAATTTCTTCAGGTCTTCTATGTGATCCGAACTTCTTTTAGATTTGATGACAAAATCATCCACATACACCTTTATTTCCTTGTGTATCATGTCGTGGACGATAGTCGTCATGGCCCTCATTTAGGTGGCCCCAACATTCTTCAACCAAACGGTATCATTTTATAGTAATATATTCCACATGGTATGATAAAGACGGTCTTTTCGATGTCCTCTTCATCCATCCAAATCTGGTGGTATCCTGCGAAACAATCCACAAAGGATTAGGGTTCATGCTTAGCGCAGTTGTCAATTAGTATGTGCATGTTAGGCAGCGAGAAATTATTCTTAGGACTTGCTCTGTTTAGATCTCGGTATTCGACACATACTCTAGCTTTCCCATCTTTCTTTGGAACTTGCACAATGTTGGCTAACCACGTCGGGTATTCGACCAATCGGAGAACCTTGGCTTTGATTTTCTTAGTGACCTCCTCTTTTATCTTCAAACTCATATTTGGCTTGAACTATTTGAGCTTCTGCTTTAATGGTGGACACATGGGATCGGTGGGTAGCTTGTGAGCTACTATGGATGTACTCAAACCTGTCATATCGTCGTAGGACCATGAAAAGATGTCCTCATATTCCTTTAGGAACCTGATATACCCTTCTTTCTCAGAAGGTGATAGATGAATGCTTATACGGATTTCCTTGTCTGTTTTAAATCTCCTAAGTTAAGAGCCTCAATTTCTTCCAGATTAGGCTTCGATTTGTTTTCAAAATTCTATACTTCTTTGATGATTTCCTTAGGTATTATATCATCTTCCAGATCTTTCGAATCACTGTTCTTATGCTGTGTTGTCTCATTACATGTCACAGTCGTAGGTTCATCGAGATATGTAATAATTATGCTGAAAAGAGTGTAGAAAGATAATAATATATATGAAAAGTAGTAATGCATTAAAACTTAAAAATGTCAACAAGTACAACTCGACGACTCAAGTAATTATTTCAAAACAACATACTGAAAATGTCTTAAATTCTCAAAACTATTTGAAAATAATTCATGCTAATTTTCCAGGATAACCAAGAACTCGGCGAGCCCGGGACGGTGCAATGGTCTAGATTTTGAGAAAAACTCCCTCTTCCATTGTCCGAATGGTAAGGTCTTCCTCCTCCTCATCCTCCTCAACAACTGCATAGCAGTCCATGTCTTCTTTATCTAGAAACAGCTTCCTCATGCCGGCCAAAAGCTCATATTCCTCAGAGCCCACATCATGCCAGTCTGATGGAATGTCTGGTGCAAAGGTGGTACGACTTGTTCTAGTGGATAATAAGGGGCACGTTGTGGTGGTGTCCAATCTTGATATTCTTTCCATGTATATTCATATCTGAGTCCAAAGGTCGTGCCATGATACTACAGTTGTAGGGGTTTGGTGATCCCCTAAAGCTTCTTTCCAAGACCCTTTCCTGGTTCATATCCTGTCCACATCAATATGCTTTCTATCTTCTTGCTACACCATCGATCCTTTTCAATTGCGTTCACCCGTCAACACAATGATATGTTTCTCCGCCCAAATTCCTCCTGTTTTTGATGACTGTAACGGTCTGATTGGTGTAGATGGAGTCGCTTCCATCTCCATGAATGATCACCTCCTGATGATTCCACTTGAACTTCGCAGCCTGGTGCAGAGTTGAAGCCACTGCCCCGACTGCATGTATCCATGGTCGTCCCAACAATAGATTGTAAGTCGCAGATATACCTTGCACTTGGAACTCAAGATCAAACCAAGTTGGACCGTAGATCGAGGTTGATTTATCTAATAGTGGCTCCCTGAGATCCATCGAACGCCTTCACATTCATGCTTCCTATTCGTATCTCGTGCAAGACTTTACCCAATCTCTTTAGAGTGGTCAGTGGGTATATGTTCAAACTTGAGCCTCCATCTATCAAGACCCTCGCGATGAACTCTTCCTCGAATTGCACTATGATGTGCAACACCCTTGTTGTGACTCAGACCTTCAGGTGGTAACTCATCTTCGTGGAAAGTGATTTTGTGGATCTCCAGTACCTGTCTGACCATGGTAGCCATCTCTCCACTAGTGATGTCGGCGGGTACATAAGATTCACTTAACACCTTCATTAAAACATTCTTGTGCGCATCTAAGTTTTGCAACAATGATAAGATGGATATTTGAGCAGGAGTCTTGTTCAGGTGGTCAACAATAGAGTACTCCCTTGCTTGTATCTTCCTCCAGAGATTGTCAGTGCCAGTATCGAAATAGTCAGCTTAGGTGAAACTTCCTTGCTTGTTCCTCCCAGATTCTCAGGTGTGTAAACTCTGCCCGTTCAAGTCATACCTTGTGCGGCACCTGTTTCTTCCATTTTGGATTTTCCCTTTCTCCTTGCTTCCGCAACATAATCCAACGGATGATATCAGACTTGTAAGATGGTGTGTGAGCTACCATTATACTGAAGGGTACATCCACCTCAACTTCAAATGGCGCCTGGGTTTGTACCACAACTGGCGTGAGGGTGACCAGAGATGTTTTAGGAGCATCTCCCTCTCGAATGAGTCCAATGGAAGCTTCATAATCCCACTCCTCATCAGTTTCTATCACGTTCACTCCCTCACCTCTGTGATCCGGGAGAAGGTTATTATGAACATTTGGTGCAGCTTCCTTTGCTTGTATAACCTTAGTATCGATCAACGTCTGAATCTTGACTTTCAACGTGCGGCATTCCTCAATGGTATGACCCTTCATGCCTGAATGATAAGCACATGTTTTGTTGGGTTTGATCCATTGGGAGGGATTTTCCACGGCAACATCAGGAGTAGGGGTGATGTAACCAGCCGCCTTCAGTCTCTCATACAACTGGGCTATGGTTTAAGCAATTGGGGTGTATTATCTAAGTGGTATGCGACCGAAATTTGGATGTGGTTTTGGGTAGTTTTGGCAGGCGGGTGGAGGTGAATGGTAATATAAAGGTTGAGTGTTGTAGGTATGTTATGTGGTTGCAGGGTGTTGGTATTTTGGTGGTGAGGGTTGATATGTGGGTGGAGGTGTTTGGTATGTGAGCAGAGACTTAGGGCCCTGGGCTACCGTCATGACACCCACTTCTTTCTTCTTTGAGATACCTCCTGATTGCAAGGCTTTATCTTTGGCTTGTAGCGCCTCGAAATTAGTTACCATCCCACTCTTGATTCCTTTCCTCTATTATTTACTCTAACTTGATGATGTCTAAGAACTTGTGATTTTCGATGACCATTAATCGGTCATAATATTGGGGATATTGTGCTCTAACAAAGAACTTGTTCATTTATTTTTCTTCGAGTGCTGGCCTTACCTTTGTGGCCTCTGATCTCCAACGAGTAGCATACTCACAGAAGGTTTCTGTCAGCTTCTTCTTAAGGGTTTGAATGTAGATAATGTCTGGCACGTTTTTATGTTGAATCTGAATCTTTTCATGAAATATGATGCCATACTCACCCAACTAACCCACTTCTTTGGGGTTTGACTGATATACCAAGACAAAGTGTCTCCTATAAGGCTTCGCATGAACAATTTCATGCAGATTTGTTCATTCTTACCCACTCCTACAAGCTTGCCGCAGTATGTTATCATATATACCTTCAGATCACTAGTACTATCAAACATTTCAAACTTGGGAGGTTTGTAACCCTCCGACAGCTCCACATCCAGCTGAATACACAAGTCCTCATAGTATGGGGTAAGGTTTCCACATATATCAGATTGCTTTGATGAGTTCTTGGAACTTGGGTATACGGGTGGTCGTTGGTCAAGTTTTGGGGATCGGGAGAGTAGGTTGTGATGCGTTTTGGGGAGTGTGATAAGTGGTGGTTTGTGGTTATTGAGTTGGATGATGGTGTTGTTGTTGGGGGGTTGGCACTGGAGGTGGGTTAAGGTTCTGAGGAGGTGTGGGATTCTAATACTGGTGTTGTGCGGGAGGATTTGGAACTATGGGTGGTGGATTCTGATTTTGTGCATTTTGTGGTGGTGTTTGGTTCTGGGTAGTCGGGTTTTGCCGGTTGATATCGAGAACATTGAGAGTGAGGGAGAGGTTTGCTAGATTTTGGACCTTCTCAAGCTCGCCCTGTAGTTCCAGGATTTTCTGCTCTAGACGTAAGACCAACTCATTTTGCCCCAGAGTACTTCTGCCATCTGAAGTTTCAACATTTTCTACCACAGTAACATTGTCTTTCATGATATCGCTTCAATCATCCATTTTCTCATGGCCCTTGCTTCTACTTTTTAGGTCGCCTTGGTGGAGGAAGAGGTGGAGGACCTCTGGATCTAGTGTGGTATGCTGATGACCCAGTATGCACGAGCCAACCTTTGGGGACGGCATGAATCAAAAAGAAAGAAAAAGCAAAAGATATCCAAGTCAGTAGGTGAAATAAAAGAGTGTTCGCAATATTTAAACATGTTTCACAAAGTCATGTAATAATTCGCGTCCTAATTTAGGAACCTCATTGTGCCTGAGGTATGCTTAAGCGATACATAGACTTTGACAAAAAATAGTGCCAACATTTGCTTCATTACATTATGCTAAAATGAGTCAAATCAAACTTTTACTAAATCGACAATAATATAATAAAGTGACTAATGGAATTTAGCCTTATTACATCGAAATATAATCTAAGCTAGAAAGCAGTAAAGAACATCATCTCCTAATCTTGGAAATCTCCTTCCATTCCCTTATTGCTTCCATGTTTACTTTGTGTTGCTCCTGATGTTTAGCTTTGGACTCGAACACCCTTTTGCGTAGCCTCTTGTACTTAACTTGTGCCTCAGCTACTTCATCTATGATCCTATCCTTCAAATTGACTCCCGACTTGATGTCCCTTGCTACGTCATCTTCTAGCCATGACATATAGTAGATCATATGACTGGCGTGATACTGTCTGGCTCAATAGTTTCTCCTTCCATAATGATCATTTGGTTTTACTTGTGTTGCGCTTCGAACTTGAACAAAATGACATCTCCCTTGAAATATGCCTTGTACTGGACCATATTGGAAACCCGAGGTATGACTTGTTTTCTTTCAGCTTGTCTCATTACCCTTATAGGAGCGTAAAGGTAGATACCTCGCAACCCGATCAACACCAAGTGAGTAGTCTCCTCCGATCTGATGATGAACCAACTACTAGGAAACCATTCCAACATCTAATGCATCTGCTCGTCGGTCAGATTGCTGAAGAAACGCACCCAACTTACAACATTTCCAAGCTTTGCAAACCTGTCTAGAACAAACGTCATTTTCTTTGGGTGATGGTTGGATATGTAGTCATATAGTGTCCTTCGCAGAAGCTGTTGAAGATACTCATCCCTCTGAAAGTGTTCCAGCATCCAGTCTTGTCGCAATAGATTACAACCTTCAAAATGTCTGAATCCTTACTTGAACCGATTTAGAGCACGGTCCATTTCAGCTAAGATCATTGGGATGGTAGTATAAGTTTGTCCTTTGATACCATCCATTAAGGTCCTGGTGACCATGGCTAAGAGGGTATGAATTCTTCCTCCTTTCATTGGAAATATCAACAACCCTAGGAAGCGAACAATGAAAACATAAACCCGACGATGTACCCATCCCAAAGAATTAATGTCTAGTTCATCATGATGAAGACGATATAACTTGCTATGCCCATGATGCTCGTAAAGAAACTCGAAAGGGATGTATGATTTATTTAGATAGAGCAATTCATCATTCTTCTTAAAACCCAACTATTTTAGAAAACCGCAGGGAGCACGATTCTATGGTACTAGCAGTCCTGGACTATCCCATGGTAACTTGGAAAAACCCTATATTTCTTCCAGGAGATGAGTCATTTCTAAATCGCCAAACTAAAAAACAGATCGTTTCTCACCCCAGAACATAGTGGCTGCCTAGATCAACTCCCTATTTGGTTGAATGTTCAACAAAGAGGGCAGATAACCAAGTACTCTCCGCACATGATTCTTGTCACAAGACGCACAGTCTTTCCACCAGTCAAGTAGAAAAGGCCAGTATTCTGGACCATACCGAACCTGGGGATTTCATGCTTCATTTTCTGCAAACAAACAAGGGTTAGCCTTTTCCCCGTCAAGATTTGACTACTTAAGCAATAATGATCAACACGTTGGCACATTTTTCTCCTAGTAATGCACATAATATGATGGTGTCCACTAGGATGGGAGAGTCATAATATATCAGTATTAGACAAGATGAAGGAGATGGAGAGAGATCATACATGTCATAACAAATAAAGAAGAATGAGGGCAGGGATGCATGTCACATCAAAATAAAGGTAAATAAGGAAAGAGATATGCATGTAATAGCAATTTTAAAGCAAATAAAGGTGAATAAGAAAACGGATGTGAATGTCATATCAGTTTAAGACAAAGAAAGTAATCCACATTAGTCAAGTTCATTATGGTAAGAAACTAAGTATATCCCCAGCAGAGCCGCCATGCTGTCGCGCCCCATTTTCTCGTGAAAGTGGGTTTCAACATGTGACAACTCTTTTAAATGGGTATTAAAGAGAAGATTTGCCACCTAACTATTTTGAGGTGCGTTAGGGAACCTATTTGAAAATAACTCTATTTGACTAGTCTGTGTCACCAAAGAACGGGTAAGGGCTCAATTTACCTCAAAGAGAAGGTGTTAGGCACTCTTCGAGGTCCATAACTGTGGGTCCGGCTGAACTTTTAACTATGTAGATTATGTAATTAGACTAGGTGATTAAACAAATGAAGGGAAATTTAGAAGTCGAAGAGTCTTGTTAGGCCACGTGAGAACCGGAACAGATCTTAACGGCTATAAGGATACAACTATGCTGAACAAATATGTAAAGGAGGGGGGGTCTTATGTTTTTTAGCTTAAAGGATCACCCTGTGCAACATAAATAATACTTCGCATCTCCCTTAAGGTGGGGTTGCTCATATTAGTCAGTGGGCACAGACTATCATCTCCTGCTACCGATTACTATGTTAAAGTTGTTTACCTAAATGCGCTCTACTTGAATTCTAGGTCGTACCCTATACGTGCACTACGCGTCCCATACGTATGGTCCATGAGGCTTTGGACCTCTATTTGGATGATTCTAGACTTCACTTAGGATGCTCAAAATAATAAAACTAGTGCACATTCAAAAACATGTAAGACTACACATGAGTACAATTAAAGGCTCAAGTTAACCTCCACACAAACAACAAATGCACGCGGGCAGTTAGGCAATAGATAATTTGAGACGCATTAGAGTCATTAAGTCCTATAGGCATAGTTTTAATATGATTATGATTTCCAGCGTTGTACAGGTAGCGTTGCAGCTTTAAATTAATGAATTTGCAGATTAAAGGTATTGCAAACCTATCGGCATGACATCTACATTGTTCGTGCGATGAGGCAGTAAGGCTATTCGAAAACTCAGGGTTTATGACACTGATTTTATAAACATGCTTGTTAGGCAAGTAACAGTATCTTATAGGCAGGATTTCTAACAATTGACAATTGAGATTGATTTTATAATGCTTTATCCATATAGGCCTGTCATCTAGGCGGGGAACTGCAATGAAAATAACAAAAGTAGTCGATAGATTGATTAAGGTCCTATAGTCATGATGTTTGAAGGAGCAGCGTGCTGAGAGTAATAGAAGCAGTTGATTGATTAATTGATTGAAACACTATAGACATGATATCTAGGTGGACATTAGCAAAACATGTGTTATTGTATCCTATAGGCATGCTATCTAGAAGCGTTGAATAGTAGACATGGAAACAAGTGTAGCATATTTGACAAGTTAGGTGAAATGTGTGCGCGATTCCTATAGGCATGGTTCCTATTAGTGTGAAACAAATAGAGCATGCTAGATGTAATAGCAAATAGAACACATAGACTCTATATGCATGTTTTCTACCCTTTTATGCAAGTATTAGAATACCCCAAACCCCTTTCATTAACTTCCCCATCATTAGTTATTACAAGTTATTACAACCCAAATGAAATAAAAAAAATTAAATATGAATAACTGCAAAGGAAGACAACTATAGGCCCAATGATAGGCCCAATACAGATGATCCGGTGCTTTTCCTAAGCTTTCGACAACTCCAGTAGACTCAAAAACCCAGCTCATAAAACCAGTAGTAAGTCTGAATCCAACAGTCAGGCTCAACATCACATAGAACAGACACCAAGCCCAGATGAAAGATTCACACACGATTACAAGCAACAAACTATATGATGAACTAACTAAACAAGGAAGGAAATCTGCACACCTATTTCTTAGGACTGTAAAGCTAATTATCACTAAGACGTATAGACAAATTCATGTGACATGTTGGCGGGACACACAAAAGACGAGTTCATGCTTGCATTTCCAAGTTTTGGGGGCATGATTGATTATCACAGGATAAAGACAACTTCTAAAGAAGTTTCAAACATTAATAAGGTCAAAAACAATGCAAGGCAGTTTCAAGCAGGGGACCTAATTATGAAAACTGAAGGCTCAATAGAGAACATCCTTAATAGAGTTGATTTAGCATAAATACTGACAATATAGGTTCATAACAAGCGAAAGGCTATATCATGTGCAACATTATCAGAGTTGAGGAGGCATATCACTCAGGTCAACATAGTAAGCATACATGCTTAGTTTTCAGAACAACAAGATCATAGTAAAGCATGAATTAGCCTAAAAGAGACTCAAAACTAGTAATTTAAGGCATAAGGTCTAATGTGGTCATAATCAAGGAATAGAAAGTAAACAAGTAAGTGGGTATGGTCTATAGCAGCTAATAAGAATCTTAATTGCGCTGAGTGTAACACAGAGGTTCCCAAGCTAAAAAAATATCATGGTAGAAGGTATTGGCAACTTAAGGTCAAGTAGAGCAGACATATTTCAGATCTTACCAGTCAACCAGGCACAATACAGAAAAACAAATGTATTAGGATTCAAATGGGAACATAGGCAATACTAAAGAGCTCAGAGTTTGCTAAACACCACATTACAATTCTTAAAGCCACATGTTTGGTTAAACCTCACAACAACAATTATGGTCTGTATAAGAAGATATAAAACATAATTCACATAAAGGAATTATCAGCAGAAAGTCATTAAGGAAAATTCTGGGCAAGAGATGATTCCCTAGGAATTTCAGTGCGAAAATCCAAAGCAAGGCATGAGAAAAACTCACAATAAACAACAGAACGACAAAATGAATTTAAAGATATAAAGTAATTCAATTTTAACATATAGGAACTTAAAGAATTAGGCAGGTTGTGACACTAAGAGATTCAAAGTTGCAGAATAGCTACAATGCAAGTAAGTTGCCAATGATTACAACACAATATTGGAGTCATATTGGTTCGAACAACATGGATATGCGAAGCATTGGAAAGAAGCAAAAGAGGATAGAATTGAAAAAGTCAAGACATTCACCATTTTGCAGATTCAACAAACAAATAGAAGAGAAGGCTAAGTGTCAGAAACAGCTCGAACATCACCATCAAACAGAACAGATAGAAGAACCAAGTCCTAGTGCGTTAGAGTTCACAAGAGCCTCAAATGAGCTCCGAGCAGTGCTCGCACTAGGGAGGTCGCTAGAGAGGGTTCCGATGGCCTTGGCTTTCAGTCAGACAAGAGGCGTAGATTCAGAATAGTCTTGAGTGAGTGAGAGTATGAGAGAATAACAATGATTAAAAATTCGTTAAAGGGGATTAGGGGAGTGATTTATATAGTAGTAAAATTGGACGAACAAATAAGGAAACACGGCCAATTAAACATAATAAAGGAAATAATAGTATGCAAAATCGATTTAAAATCGGATTAGGAGAAAAATTAGGTAAACCCTAGTTCAAGATAGAGAACCAAATAGTTAAAAAAATCTCACTGAATCAGACCCATATAACAACCTCGTGGTGAATGTATCAAGTCAAGAACATGGCGATAATACAGAATCGGAGTCGAATGAGCTCCTGTTGATGGACTCCCATAAATAAATCAGTACCAAACACATTTTAATGCTTAAGAGATGGTAATAATCTCCAGTGTATGCAAGAAAGGAAAGGAAACATGGAATATTTCCATGTGATATCAGATTGGTGATTTGAGATAGGCGGCTAAGGTTTGCAAAGTGGAGAGATAAGAGAATACAGAGGCGGCTGGGTTGGGAAAAGGGTCTCTAGGGTTTGGGCAGGGGATATATGGATAGATGGGGATTTATTATGGGCCGTTGATTATTGAAGATCAACAGCCAGGATTGAATAGTCGATGGAGTCGCGACCGAATTTTAAAGGGGTCGTTTGGTTGGGATGCTTAAGAGCGAAGTGGAGTGGTTCAAAGGTTTTGGGCCTAATTTGGTCCGGAATTAGCGTTGTATTGGGCTGGAATTTAAATACACGAAGTTGTCACGACCCAAAAACCACTAGTCGTGATGGCACCTAGATGGACCCGCTAGGTAAGCCAACTAACAAACAATACAAGTCAAATGAAATTATGGGAAAATAATGAAGAATTATCTGAACTTCTACAACTTAACCCAAGAACTGGTAGTACAAATCATGAGCTTCTAAGACTTAGAATTTACAAGCTGATACAAATAATTACGTGAGCTGTTGAAAACTACATAAACAGATTAATAAAATCTAAAGCCACTAAGGACAAGTGGTAGCTATATCCTAAATGCACGAACATCTTTAGGGTCAGCTCCCGACATCACCGGCAGCTCCGCTCCAAAAGTCTGCACACAAGATGCATAAGTGCAGTATGAGTACAACTGACCCCATGTACTCAGTAAGTATTTTGTCTAACCTCGTCGAAGTAGTGACGAGGCTTTTAGTAAAAAGATGCTCACTAATAAAAATCTGTATCAAAATCTAGAAATAGAACTATACTACAATATTACAAGATAGAGTACACGAAACGAATGTACAAAAACAATAACAGGGTACTAGAAGAAATCACAATTCAACAGGTTCCACTATCTCACTCAATCCTTTCCTTGGAGAGAAAACCAATAAACCTCAATAATCACCTCACAACTTTCATAGTGTGAGAAATATACTCAAGACATCAATTCCAACGGCACGACAACACCCTTCGTGCATTTATCTCATCGTCACCAATTATGCATAAAACAGTACCAACCGAAAGGAAAAAAAGTCGATAACATAAATGAAAAAGTAGGAAATAGGCAAGTAGGAATAATGAATGAGAATGTACATAAGGACATCAATAATAGACTAAGCAGAAAATATAGAGGTAATGACACCGATTAGGAAAAGGAATGTAACTTCAACTAACTAGCATGGTGGAGGCATGAAGATAGATAGAACAAATAAGAAAGAGGACACATGATCTTTATAAGCTAACAAGTAGAGACATGAATGACTAACATGGAAGAAGACCTATACTTAAGTGCAACAGAGCAGATATGACATGGATGCAATTATTATAACATGAAGTAGGCATGATATTCACAAGTTAGCCAAGTAGGAGGCAGGGGTAACCTGACAACAATTGAGATAGAGGATAAAGACAAAATAGTAACGACAAATCACATAAGAATCATAAATACAACAATAACAACTCAAGGTAAAGGCATGAAGATATCTGCAACAAAAGGATATCACAACATAATGCATGTCCCTCGTCCTCACTTGCACGGAAACATCCTTCGTGCCATGAAATCGCAATAACATGAAAGCATAATAATATAAATGCAATGGCACGACATCACCCTTTGTGCTTTTACTCAAATAACATGGCACGACATCACCCTCCGTGCTTTTACTCACAAATGGTATGGCACGACATCACGCTTCATGCTTTTACTTTCAATAATATGGCACGACATCGCCCTTCATGCTTTTACTTTCAATAATATGACATGGCATCACCCTTCGTGCTTTCACTCTCAATGATATGGCACGACATCGTCCTTCGTGCTTTACACTCTCCTCACATGATAATGTATGTACAATGGCACGGCATAACCCTTCGTGCTTTACACTCTTCCTTACCAAGCATATGTATATCAATGACAAACAAGGCAGGAAACATAAATAACGTCAAGGAGAATGTTTAAATGAATATACCAAATGAATCCCAAAACACAACTTTCCAAACCAACCATGGTTCAATAGACCCTCAAGAATATTATTATTCAAGTATTTCCACAAATCTCACGAATGATCTACACTACAAGTATAGAATATCTAAATAATATCGGCCGTAGCAATGTATGAATGATTACGCACAGTGATGACCAAATTAAACACATCAATGTATTCTCAAAATCCCATCAAATTTGATCAAGTTATAATAAGCTAAGTCCTAGTTTCTAACATTTAATACTATAATCTTAGTATCTAGAAGTCAAGTAAGGCATGAAGCAAGAAGGTCACGTGAATTTACAAGACACAATTTATAACATAGTTCACCCCCGAGCATGATTAACCCTGGCATATGCATATATGCTCGTCACCTCATATATGTATCACCCCCTGTAGCAAACAATGTCAAATAGTCTCAACAAAGTTAAGCAAGACACTTACCCCAATTCGGCTAATTCAATACTCAATTTAGCTCTTCCTTTAAAAAATTCACCTCTTCTCGACTCAATCCAATGATTTGGTATGAAAGTCCCTTCACAAAATTGCCTCTCATCGAAGCTAGGGTTCAAAATATAACAAAATCAAGCTAAGTCTAGGAAGTTTCAGTATTTAGCAGGCAACAGATGTCGTATTTGCAACAGGGGGTTTGCAAATGCGACCATACGCATCGCAGGGTGTTTCCTTGCTAAGGTCACATTTGCGACCATACGCTTCGCAAAGGCGAAAAGGGGGCCATCGTTGTAACGACCCGACCGGCCATTTTGAGATCTAGTGCGTCGTTCAGCGGTTTGAAGTCGTGAACAAATTTGTTTCAGGTATTATGACCCGTGGGCATAGTCGGAATTGAATTCCAGGAAGTTTAGAATTGATTTGGAAAGAAAATTCTCATTTCGGAAGCCTTAAGTTGGAGAAATCAGCTAAGATTGGAATTTTGAGTAAACGACCTCCGAATCAGGATTTGAAGGTTCCAGCAGGTTCATATGATGATTTTGGACTTCGATGTATGTCCGGCTCAGGGTTTGGATAACCCGGGAGTGCTTCGGCGAATATTGTGGAAGTTAGCATTTTAGAAGGATTTTATGAATTTGGGCTTGAAGAGCATATCAGTGAGGGTGATGTCCGTTTGGGATTCTGAGTCTAGGAATAGCTCCGTATGGTGATTCTGGAGTTGGGAGCGCGATCGAAAGTGAATTTGGAAGTCCGTAGGTTATTTTGAAGTCATTTGGATAAATATAGGAATTTGAAGGTTTTTGAGAAATCCGACGCTAAGTGGAAGTTTTGATATCGAGGTCGGAATGCAATTTCGGAAGTTGGAGCAGGTCCGTAATGCTGAATATGACTTGTGTGAAAAATTTGAGGTCAATCGGGTGTGATTTGATAGGTCTCGGCGTCGTATGTAGAAGTTTGAAATTCTATGTTCTTAAAGAATTGGATTTGAGTGCGATTCGTGATTTTGGCGTTGTTTGATGTGATTTGAGGGCTTGAGCAAGTCCGTATCATGTTTTAGGACAGGTTGGTGTGATTGGACGGGGTCTCGGGGGCCCCGGGTGGATTCCGGGTGATCGACGGATCAGTATTTGAAGTTGGAGAAAGCTGAAGGTTGCTGTCATCTAGTATAATCTCACCTGCGAGGCTTTGACCAGGTGAAGAGCCGCATGTGCGGCTAAGGGCACCGCAGGTGAAAGATTGGGGCTGGAGCTGAGGGACCGCAGGTGCGGGAGTTTGGTCGTACCAGCGTAATCACAGGTGCGAAGAGGGATCGCAGGAGCGGGAGTTGCTGGACTGAGTCAGAGCTGCACCTGCGATGGAATTTCCGCAGGTGCGGAGCTGTAGGAGCGTGTGAAAATGGCTGGAGGCAGTGGGGTGTTTTAAGAACGGATTTTTGGCAATTTCTTCACTTCTCTCATTTTGGTGTGGCGATTTTGGGAGCTTCAAGAGGGGGATTTTCAGCAAGCATCACTAGGTAAGTGAATTCTTCCCATTCCTAAGTTAAATATGTGATCTTGCATGGATTTAAACATGAAAATTGGTAGGAAATTTGAGAAATTTTTTGAAGAAACCTAGAAAATGTAAATTTGGAATTTAGCCACGAATTTGAGTATGGAATGTAGAGTAAATTGCATTATTGAACTAGTAGAGCTATGGGTAACATGTATCTTCAAGAATTTTGGATTTCCGGGCACGTGGGCCCGAGGGCATTTTGGTCTTTTCTCCGAGCGGAGTTTGGAAAGTATATAATCTGAATTTGTTGTGAGTATTAGGATGAATTTTCATTGCTTTGCCATTATGTGGTAGTTTTGGAGCGTTGTGCGTCCGTTGGGGTCATCGGAAGGGCTTGGAAGCCGATGTTGGAATTTCGGAGCTAGGTAAGTCTCCTTTCTAACTTTGTGAGGGGAAATCGTCCCCCTAGGTGAATTAATTCAATACATGCTATTATCTTCTGAGGCTACGTAAGCACGAGGTGACGGGAGTCCGTGCGTAGCTACTATTATGTCATGTCCGGGTAGTCTAGGACCCACTAGCATGCCTTACGTGTTATACCTGTAATCCTGCCTGTAATATTAAACTGCTNGCTATATTTCATGTTTCTTATATTGAGGATTTTACCACTTTCCTGAGAAAACTATTTCCTTGATACAAATACGGATTTAATGTGTGGAAATGTGTCAGCACCTGAGTCGCAGGTATGATTCATGAGCGGGGGAAGCTTTACAATATTCAGTATATGTGTGTCAGCACTCGAATCGCAGGCATGATTCGCGATCGAGGGAAGATTTATGGTAATTTGGTATAAATGTGTCAGCACCCGAGTCGCAGGTGTGATTCGCGAGTGGGGGAAGCTTTATAATATTCAGTATAAGTGTGTCAGCGCTCGAATCGCAGGTATGATTTGCGATCGAGGGAAGCTTTGTGGAAATTTTATATAAATGTGTCAACACCCGAGTCGCATGTATGATTTGCGAGCGGGGGAAGCTTTACGTCTATTCAGTGTCTAGATATTTCCTTATGACTCCGGCTGGTTGTCTTATCCTTGTGTGCGCATGACTATTTGGTACGGTTTTATTGATATTGTCCTGACATGTATTTGGGAAAAAGGATAGTGTACTTTGTTGTTTATTCTCGGTAGTTACCTGAAATTCTCTGCTTGATACGTATTCGCTGCTCACTGTCTTACATGTCCACTATATTTCACCATATTCTATCATAAATTATATTGTTGGACCCTAGTGAGTGTCTAATGTGACCTCTCTTCACTACCTCTCTGAGGTTAGGCGGGCGACTTACTGAGTGCACGTTGTTTCTGTACTCATGCTACAATTGCTGTGCATCTTATTGCACAGGTACTTTCATAGCAATGTGGAGGATTCAGAGACTTAGGCGAGCTGCATCATCCGGAGGCGACTCGCAGCTGACAGAGTCTCCTTCGTACTGTATTTATTTCATTTAAATTTCCTTGTCAAATTGTATTTCGGACAGGCTTGTAAGGGTTGTATAAATTCTTAGAAATTGCTCATGTACTTGTGACACTAGGTTCTGGAGTAGGTTGGGATGTGTTGGGTTATATTTGTTATGGTGTTTCAAACCCTTGTTTTTAACTAACAAGTTTTTATTTGGTTGATATGTAATAAAGTGAAAGGAAATGTTTTTCATAAATGTCAAAAATCGAAAAGTTATTTTAACTAATTAAGGGGTTGGCTTGCCTGACAGTGGTGTCCGGCGCCATCACGACCTTAGGGATTTTGGTTCGTGACAACATGATATCAAAGCGCTAGGTTCCTGTAGGTCTCACGAGTCATGAGAAAGTCTAATAAAGTTTTGCGGATCGGTACAGGGACATCTGTACTTATCTTCGAGAGGCTACAAAGCTGTTAGGAGTACTTCCCTTCTTGATTCTTCATCGTGCGATTTTATTCCTTTGAGGATTATGCCTATGTTCATTCCTACTCAATCTTACGCGTCACGGAATGCTTGCTATGGTCAGGAATCTGAGGAATGGAAATGGTACTACGAATGTAATCCGAGATGCTTCCATGTGTAATTGGTCGTGGCTATTGTTATGGCTCTGCAAAAGGGTAATATGTTATTTCAGCTCAGTAGCTGTGTTTCTGGGAGCCTTAAGGCTGTGCTCGGATAGTGATGATGTTTGCAATTGATTGTCGCGCGGTGTCGATATGATGATAGAATGCTTGCCCGTATGTTGGGGATGATGAATGGTTTGAAGGGAGTTCTTCTCAGAGTGTGATTTCGATAGTTTGGTATTATAGTGCCGACAGAGGAAAGGCATTTGGGTTATGAATGGTCCGGTTGGGGTTGATAAAGTAGTAAGACTTGGTGTTTGCAAGTGAGATGGGATATGCACCTGTGACGTGTAGTCGTCGTCATTGATCGATTGAATGTGTTAAGTTTGTCGGTGCTATGATTTCTTCGGTTGTGTGGGCTCCGAGTATCGATAAGGAGTATTGAAGAAAGCGGTTGGCAGAGTTCGTGAGGTGCGGTGGTTCAGTACCGGGTAAGGGTTGGTAATGAGCAGCTAGAGAAAGATGATCTTTGGAGAGCTTGAAGTCGTGGTGATCTGCTGGTTTGAGAGCTACAGAGAATGTTCCTGGAGTGAGGCTAGGCGGTGGTTCCATCTCTAGGAGGCTAGGTGTAAGAAGCGGAAGTCGAGCAGTCGCAAAGTGGGGGAGCGGCAACATAGCTGGAATTTGAAGATATTGTCGCACATTTAATGGATGTCCATGAGGAGCGAACAGACTAGTAAAGTTGGTAAATGAAGCAGGGCATAGGATGGGGTATTGAAGTCGTAGAGAGCGTGCATTTCAGCGTCGTTGGGAGGTGTCCGCGGGTGATTTCCACAGGTAGGCTATTTTCTGTGAATAGGTTAGCAATGGCGGGGTTGGCAGGTTTCTGTGAGGGGTTCTAGTGGCTAGTTGGTAGGAGGCAGAATGTGTGAATGATGCTAGAGAATCTGACTATTTAGGGAGTGCTAGCAGGAGGATCTGGAAGAGTTGGACGGATTGGTTGAGATAGATCGCGTTATCAAAGGAGAAAGGATCTCAGTAGGGTCTAGAGTGGTGCAAGGAGTTGCTTCGGGTTAAGTGGGGGAGGCCCACCATCTGCAGTTGGGTTGTAGGATTGTCTTCGCATGGGGTTGAGGATTGTCGGTGTGTTGGCAAGTTATTTCAGCTACGGAAAAATGAGTAAAATGGTAATTGTGTGTGGGATTTGATGAATATATGCAAAAGTTGGCCCTGTCGGATCATGGTTAGGCTTTGGAAGATTCAGAATTTATGCTTAAGGCATGGGCGAGTTGTTAGGATAGTGACTCAGTCTCATGGTTCATTGAAAAAGGTGTTCCTGTGCTAGGAGAGCCTTAGAGTTGATTGTATTCAGGGGCCAGTCAGAGTGGGTGACTCTCAATTGCGGTCCTAATGAGTTCAAAAAGTAAGAATGCGGCGTTTAAGGGTTTTAGGCAGCAGTATGATCGAGAATCGAGCTTTTACAGAGTAATCTATGAGAAAAAGGAGGATGGTTGGAATGTTCTATGATATGTTTCAGCATGCATGATAATATTGGAGGAGTGAGATAAATAGACTACGGATTGAAGAAAAGATTGTCAGAAGGGTATGAGACGGGTTGCGGGATTTGGGCAGCATAGTCTCGTGAATCAAGGTCACTTGGGATGAGTGAGGGTTGAGTTTGCTATGGGTTGAAGGAAGTTGTTATTATTGCTGAGGCAATTGAAGATGATTAAAAGAAGATAGATTGGTTAGCCATGGTTGAAATGGCACATTTACGGCAGTGATCGGTTCCTTTGATGTGATTTAGTTATGCATGTGGTTTGTGCTGGTGTGTGAGGGGCTTTGTCGGCCGTCGTAACGGATCTCATGTGGGAGCATTTGAGTGCTATGGCCTGTCAGGTGTAGGCGGACCCCGGAAGGGTTATGGTGGTATAGACTACTAGTTAAGGATTTGCATGATTTGGTGATAATGGGAATTCACTCTTTTGTTGAGATGGTACTCTTGAATGAGTCAAGTAAAAAGTTCATATATGATGAAGTGTTCACCCTATTGGTGGTTCAGAAGTTATGATGGAATTCTTGCGCTACCTCATGTTGGTATGCTAGATGCGGGAAGCAGTATGTAACTTGGAGTAAGAATCGAGATTTAGGTCCGATGTTTATAAGGATGTCATGAGCTCGGAAGAGCAAGACAAAGAGATTTGAAAGTTCAAAGTAAGCTGGTGTTATCTTCAGTGTCACCTGAGATTGATATTCAGTGAAAGAGGCTTTGTACCTTGGTCATGGGTTCTTGATGTGTTTTGCGGCTTTAGTGTGGTCGGTGTTATGGATGGGCAGACTTGTTGCCTTGTGTGGAAGGTCGTGGAAGCATGACCGCGAAAAGATTTTATAAAGTGTGACGTGTAGTCACTTGATGGATTTCAGATTTGGAATGAGTATGAAGAAGTGCAATATTGCTTAATTAAGAATTTACGCCTGAAGGGCGTTCGGTTCAGTTGATTATGGATTATGGGGTGTTAGTCCCGGTGATGATGGTTGTTCTCGTGTATTATGGGGGAAAGTGGGTTAATATGGACCCAGGCAAAAGCTATTAGCTTAGTGGGTGCGAGCAAGGTGGCTCGATGTTTGTGGATGGATTTAAATATGATTATGGACTCCGTATGAGCCATGCATGTTCCTTTCAGTAGAGCACTTTTCATGGAAAGGTATTAGAACATCGGGTGTTGTTACGTCTTCGTCAAATTCATGTGTTATTGTGATTGTGCCGTGTGAGTTGTGAAACGACCTTGATAATTTCTTATGTGTTGAGGTCCCGCGTAGTGGGGATGTTATGTGAGCAGGATAGCTCTTGAGATCCAGAGTGTGTATATATATACATATCGCACCTCAGTTGTTCTTGGGTTTTGTTGCATACGGCTCTATCAGTCTCCCCAAGATGGTATTATGCACTTAGCGTGCTTGTGATCGATATTCAGTAAATTGTAATAGTGAGCAAATGAACTCCGTATATATATCTTCTTATGTAAATTTTATGATGGGATCGAGTGGCACGCCGCCACGGGTATGTTATTTGGATTGGGTTGCACGCCGCAACAATGTGATGTTGAGAAGGGTTAATATGTGTTTATTTTATTGTGTTTTATTTCCTATTTTCTGGTAAGAATTCATATTAGTTGCGTGAGCTGAATAGTTCCGTCTTGAGTCGTTTCTTATTATCATGTTCGAGTTATGGCCTATTGGCGCGATGTGGTATCATGTGATGCTGTTGGTCATGTTGGGTGGTTTGTTGTCTGAGCGGTTCGTACTGGGTGAGATGAGATTACTGGATCAGGGATCAGTGCGATGAGGTTATGTGAAATGTATATTAAAGATCAAATACCATTATTCAGGTTCATAATGAAGTGATGATTCTAGTCAAGATGAGGTATTCAAGGATTTGTTAACTCTGCAGTTGAGTATGAATATCTGCACATTTCCTCCATTGTGGTGGTATCGTCAACATTATTGCAGGGTGTATGTATATTTTTTATGAGGTGCATTGGGAGCATCAGATTCGTGGACCTTGGCTATTAAGGTTCAGGGAGCGTCATTGTGGTCAGATGATGAGTTATGCGGTGCATGGTGCCGATTCAGCAAGGGTATGCAATTATGATCTGGTATATCGTGTGCTAGTTGATGCAATGCTTATATATTGAAACTAGGCCTGGCTAGAGAAAATTTCAGGTGTTTGAATGAATTCTGAGCTTATTATATGGAATAAAGAAGAAATCTCCAGATTTGATCAAGCTATTGTGCTCAACTAGGTTGTGGTAGCACGAGCAGGTGCTCGAAATGTTAAACAGTGATTTCAGATAACTCCAGAGTAGTTCTTGGCACGTTCGAGGACGAACGTCGGTTTAACTAGGGGAGAATGTAATGACCCGACCAGTCGTTTTGAGCTCTAATGCGTCGTTCAGCAGTTTGAATTCGTGAGAAACTTCGTTTCAGGTATTATGACCCATGGGCGTAGTCGGAATTGAATCCAGGAAGTTTAGAATTGATTTGGAAAGAAAATTCTCATTTCAGAAGCCTTAAGTTGGAGAAATCCGCTAAGATTGAAATTTTGAGTGAACGACCTCCGAATCAGGATTTGAAGGATCCAGCAGGTTCGTATGATGATTTCGGACTTGGATGTATGTCCGGCTCAGGGTTTGGATAACCCGGGAGCGCTTCGGCGTATATTGTGGAAGTTAGCATTTTAGAAGGATTTCATGAATTTGGACTTGAAGTGAATATCAATGAGGGTGATGTGCGTTTGGGATTCCGAACCTGAGAATAGCTCTGTATGGTGATTCTGGAGTTGGGAGCGTGATCGGAAGTGAATTTGGATGTCCTTAGGTCATTTTGAAGTCATTTGGCTAAAGATAGGAATTTGAAGGTTTTTGAAAAATCCGACCGGAAGTGGAAGTTTTGATATCGAGGTCGGAATGCGATTCCGGAAGTTGGAGCAGATCCGTAATGCTGAATATGACTTGTGTGCAAAATTTGAGGTCAATCGAGTGTGATTTGATAGGTCTCTGTGTCGGATGTAGAAGTTTGAAATTCTAAGTTCTTACAGAATTTGATTTGAGTAAGATACGTGATTTGGCATTGTTTGATGTGATTTGAGGGCTCGAGCAAGTCCGTGTCATGTTTTGGGACATGTTGATGTGATTGGACGGGGTCTCGGGGGCCCCGGGTGGATTCCAGGTGATTGACGGATCAATATTTGAAGTTGGAGAAGGCTGAAGGTTGCTGTCATTTATATAAATGTCTCAACGCCCGAGTCATAGGTATGATTCACGAGCTGGGGAAGCTTTACGTCTATTTAGTCTCTAGATATTTCCTTATGACTCCGGCCAGTTGTCTTATCCTTGTGTGCGCATGACTATTTGGTACGGTTTTATTGATATTGGCCTGACATGTATTTGGGAAAAGGAAAGTGTACTTTGTTGTTTATTCTCAGTTACCTGGAATTCTGTACTTGATACGTATTCGCTGCTCACTGTCTTAAATGTCCACTATATTTCACCATATTCTGTCATAAATTGTATTGTTGGACGCTAGTGAGTGTCTAATGCGACCTCTCGTCACTACCTCTCTGAGATTATGCGGGCGACTTACTGAGTACATGTTGTTTTTGTACTCATGCTACAGTTGCTGTGCATCTTATTGCACAGGTACTTTCATAGCAATGTGGAGGATTCGGAGACTTAGGCGAGCTGCATCATCCGGAGGCGACCCGCAGCTGACAGAGCCTCCTTCGTACTGTATTTATTTCATTTAAATTTCCTTGTCCAGTTGTATTTTGGACAGGCTTGTAAGGGTTGTATAAACTCTTAGAAATTGCTCATGTACTTGTGACACCAGCTTCTGGAGTAGGTTGGGATGTGTTGGGTTATATTTGTTATGGTGTAGTATTCAAACTCTTATTTTTAACTAACATGTTTTTATTTGGTTGATATGTAATAAAGTGAAAGGAAATATTTTTCATAAATGTCAAAAACTGGAAAGTTATTTCAACTAATTAAGGGGTTGGCTTGCCTGACAATGATGTCTGGCTCCATCACGACCTTAGGGATTTTGGGTCGTGACAATCGAAAATGCAAGAAATTCTTCGCAAAAGTAAGGTCCTTCCCAGCAGCCCAGGTTCGCAAATGCGAGGCTGCTTCGCAAATGTGATGACACCAGAACCATCACTCAAAATTTAAATAAAAACAATCCGAAACCAATTCAAAACTCACCTGAGCCCTCGAGGCTCCAAACCAAACACCCACACAAGTCTAAAAATATAACACGAACTCGCTCGAGCAGTCAAAACATCAAAATAACCTCTAGAATCACGAATAGTACGCCAAAACGCATGAAGATCAAAGGAAATTTCAAGAACTTCTAGAATCGCAACCAAACGTCTGAACCATATCAAATCAACTACAAATGGCACCAAATTTTGCATACAAGTTGTACATGACATAAAGAACCTACTCGGATCTCCCACTCATGCATAACAACCTCAGAACGACTAATAGCACCTCAAGTCAAAATCAATGAACTTTGGAACTTCAACTTCTACAACTGATGGCGAGACCTATGAAAACACGTTGAATTGACCTCAAATTTTTCACACATATCAATTTGACATTACGGACCTATTCCCACTTTGGGAATCAGAATCCGACCCCGATATCAAAAGGTCTACTCCCGGTCAAACTTCCCAAAAATCCAACTTCCGTCATTTCAAGACTAATTCGACTACGGACCTCCATATTATAATCCGGATGCGCTCATAAGTCCATAATGACCCAACAGAGCTAATGGAACCAGCAAGACTGCATTCCGAGATCCAATGCTAAAAGGTCAAATTTGGTCAACTTTTCCAACTTAAAAAAGTTCATTCTTCCAAATCGATTCCGAATAACTTGAAAACCAAGACCGACGATTTACACAACTCATAATACATCATGCGGAGATACTCGACCCCTCAAACTACCGAGAGAAGTGCAAATACTCAAAACGACCAGTCGCATCGTTATAGGAATTCATTAAAATGACTAATAAATAAATAAAAAATATTATCCATGCAGTCAAATGTCTGGAAATGATATCTTAACATTATAAAAATATTAGAAATGCTATTTTAGTATGAATAATATAATAAATACAATTATGTATAGAATATAGGCTATTATTATAAAATTGTGTAAATAGCTTTTAAACACAAATATGATTATGTAGAGTAAGGTAAAATATTATGAAACATATATGTGGATGCAAATGATAAATTTGGACGATTAAGTCATCACAAAATAATTTAAAGGGGTAACTAATACATATTTAAGTAATTTAGATGCAAGAAAAATCTATTTTAATGATTTAACATTATGGAAAATTATATAAAACTACTTGTATAACTTCTGGTAGATTGAAAAATGATATTTTGAAAGTATATATACTATTTAAAAAATATCAGGGCAAAATTGGGTATCAAAAAATGTGAGCCTCATCCTTTTACTAAGATGCAATGTCATTAGCTGCTTGTTTGCTCTGTAGTTGCCATGCGTGTCTACCTATAACGGTATAGAGATGAGTTAGAACTTGCCAGAAAACATTTTTGAGTTGTTTACCTATTCATTCTTTCATAGCTAATCATTGAGGGATCTAGTGCTCAGTTTTATTTTATCAACCCCAATGCCAATTGATTCTTTTCAAAGTGCTCTCTGCTTAGTGCTTTGGTGAAGATATCTGCTACTTGGTCTTCTATTTTGTAGAACTTCATGCAGATAAGACCCTTTTCAATATTGTGTCTAAGAAAATGATGTCGTACATCAATGTGCTTTGTTCTCTTATGCTGAACCGGGTTCTTTGCCATGTTGAGAGCACTGGTATTATCACACAGTAATGGCACGCAATTAGAAAATACACCAAAGTCCTCTAGCTGTTGTTTGATCCACAACAATTGAGCACAGTAAGAGGCAACTGCCACACACTCAGCTACTGCAGTTGAAAGAGCCACACAATTTTGTTTCTTTGTAACGCATGAAATCAAACGTGATCCCAGAAAATGTGCCATGATAGATTTACTCTTTCTCACCACGAGATAACCAGCATAATCAAAATCAACTTACCCAATTATTTCGAAATTGTCTCCTAAAGGATAGTAGAGAACCAGGTCCTGCATCCATTTAAGAAACCTTAGAATCCTCTTGGAAGCTTTAAGATGATATGCCTTTGGACTGGATTGAAATCTAGCACATAATCCCACACTAAATGCAATATCAAGTCTACTAGTTGTGAACACAGGAGTGAACCAATGATGCCTCTGTACATGATTTCGTTCATAGGAGAACCATGTTCATCCAAGTCCAGACGGGTGGCAGTGGCAATAGGAGTATAAATGGTTTTTGAACTTTCCTTCTCAAATCTCTTCAGGAGCTCTTTAATGTACTTTTCTTGGCTTACCATCATTCACTTAGGGGTTTTCTTAGCTTGCAATCCTAAGAAAAAAATTAATTCCCCCATCATGCTTATTTCATACTCGCTTCCCATAAGCTTTGTAAACTCCTCACACAAGGAGTCACTTGTTACACCAAAAATGATATTGTCAACATAAACTTTCACAATGAGCAGGTTCCTTCCCCGTTTCTTCAGAAATAGGTGTTGTCAATTTTTCCTCTTGTAAAGCCATTTTCAAGAAGAAACTTGGACAATCTTTAATACCATGCACGGGGGCCTGCTTCAGTCCATAAAATGCCTTGTCAAGTTTGAATACGTGTTCAGGATTCTCATGACACTCAAACTCAGGTGGTTGTTTAACAGAGACTTCTTCCTTTAAATATCCATTCAAAAATGCACTTTTGACATCCATTTGGAACAATTTGAATTTCATATAAGATGCAAAAGCAATGATAATTTTGATGGCTTCCATTCGAGCAACTAGAGCAAAAGTTTCATCATAGTCGATCCCTTCTTCTTTATTGTATCCTTGAACTACTAATCTGGCCTTGTTCCTTGTTGTATTTCCAAATTCATCAAGCTTATTTCTAAACACCCACCTAGTTCCTAGGGCTGTTATATCTGAGGGTCGAGGGACCAAGTGCCATACACGGTTTCTCTCAAATTTATGAAGTTCAACTTTCATAGTTGTAAACCAGTCAACATCTTCCAATGCCTCCTTGATATTTTGAGGCTCAATTTGAGAAAGAAAAGATGAGAAGGCAAATGAGTTTCTTGTCTTTGACTAAATCAATAGGAGTCCATTTTTGGCATCTATGGATGGGTGAGTACCACTTCTCTGCTCAGCATCAGGAGTTCCTTGCATGGTAATAACAACTATATCCTCTACTTCAGTTGTTCTGATGGAGGAACTAGTTTCTTCTACATGAGCTGAGGATTCTGTTGTATTTTCTTCGTTGAATTCCTTGACTTGGCTCATCAGTTATGCCTTTCCATTTGCCATATCAATGAATTCTCTTGGAACCTTCAACTGCTCTCTCTCTTGATCAATCTTATCATGTGAATTTTTCCCACATATGTGGTGTGATGCATCAAATATTACATGTATTCTTTCTTCAACACATTGAGTCCTTTTGTTGTAGTCTTTGTGAGGAATATATTAGAAAAAATCCTTCATCACTTTTGGCGTCAAATTTTCCCAGAGCTTCTTTACCATTATTGAGAGCGAAGCATTTGCATCCAAATGTTCTTAGGTGAGTTAGCTTGGGCTTCCTTCTGTTCAGTAATTCATATGGAGTTTTGTTCAGGAGGGACCTGATCATGCACCTGTTCACGAGGTAGTAAGAAGTATTGACTGCCTCTGCCCAAAAGCCTTTTTCTACTCCACCGTCAATTAGCATAGTTCTTGCCATGTCTCAAAGAGTCATATTTTTCCTCTCCACAACACCGTTGATTGGGTTGTTCTGGGAGTTTAAAAATTGTGAATTATGCCATTTTCAGCACAACATTCATCGAATTTTGCATTTTTGAACTCTGCGCCATGATCAGACCTTATACTTATAACATTATGGCTCATGTTCACTTGAATATGCTTCACAAATGCAACAAAGACTGGAAAGGTTTCATGTTCGATTCTGAGAAATAAGGTCCATGTGAATCTACAGTAGTCGTCAACTATGACAAAGATGTACTTCTTTCCTCCTATACTTGGCACCCTCATAGGTCCACATAGATCCATATGGACAAGATCAAGTAGCATTGAGGTGCTTAATTCATTATTGGGCTTGAAAGAGGACCTAACTTGCTTTCCTCTTACACAAGCATCACTCACCTTGTGATCCTTGAACCTTGACTTGGGTAGTCCACGAACCAGGTTCTTCTTGACCAACTTGTTCAGCAACGAAAAGCATGCATGTCCCAATCTTCTGTGACATCATCATCAACATCACTCAAGCATGTAATATCCCCATTGTTCAAAGACTTAAAATTAGTAACATAGATATTTTTGAATCTTTTTGCACTCAGAACAACTTCACAAGTTATAAGATTGGTGACAGTGCAAGTCTTTGATAAGAATTCCACTTTATTTCCTTTGTCGCAAATTTGAGAGACACTCAGTAGGCTATATTTCAAGCAATTCACATAGTACACATTCTCAATTGAGTGAGTGAGTCTCTTCCCAGCTCTTCCTACTCCTAGAGTGTCTCCCTCTTTTCCATTGCCAAAGGACACACTCCTTCCTTGTAGGGCTTTGAGTGAAAGGAAATCATCAGTGCATCTAGTCATATGCTTAGAGCAGCCACTATCCATATACCATCTTTGGTTGCTTCATTTCATTGCTTCCTGCACAAGAAAATGAAGGATTAAACTTAGGAACCCAAAAAAGTTTGGGTCCCTTGAGGAAAATGGTGAATTAAACTTCTTCTTGTCCAATCAAGCATCATATGTTTTTTAAAGGAAGAACCAGGTTCCTTAGCAGTAGTTACCTTTTCAACAAAAACCTTGTTTTTCTCTTAGACTGAATTCTAGCCTTACAATTTTCTTTAAAGTGTCCAGTGTTACCATAGTTAGTGCAAAGCCAGTTATCAGGGACAGTAACATACTTTCTACGTGGATAATAGGGAGTCTTTTCCTTTTGGAACCTAACTCCCTACCTATTCCCTCCATTTCTTGTATACATGGCAGTGATTGTATCAGAGGGCCAAGTCCACTTTAAATAATTTTTTAGGTCATTTTTAACTCAGCCTAGATCTTCTTAAAGTTGTCTGTTTCTTTCAAGTTCATCACACAGACTAGATTTAAAAATTTTTAGTTCATTTTCAAGCTTAATGTGTGCCTCGCTTGCAAATTCCTTTCCCTTTTGGATGTTCCCAAAACGGTTTCCCCTTTTTAGTTCCTCAATTGTGCTTTTTAGATCCACAACTACTACCAATAGGTCATCTCTCTCATGCTCTACGTTTTCAATTCTTCCAGTTAGAACATCTCTTTCTTTCTTTAGAACATCGACAGTTTCTTTTAGGCGAACCACTACGACTACCAGATCATCTCTCTCATGTTATACCTCTCCTAGTTCCACATCTAACACATTTTTGTCATTTATAAGATTATGATAAGGATCAATTAAATTAATGGCCAAAGACATAATCTTCTTCTGAGAGTAAGACTTCAAATTTCTTTGAACGTCTAGAAAGTTTACATCATCTTCATCATCGTCAAATTTTGCCATTAGGGGAAAGATGGAGTCATATTCAGCTGCTTCACTTTCAACTGCCATCATGGAGGTTTCACCTTGTTCATCATCTTCTATAGATTCAATGGAAGAATCTCCCCATGCAGCAAGATCTTGTTTCACAACATTATCAGCGACATCTTTCTCTTGAATTTTTTGTCAGGAACTGGGTTCCTCTTAACTGCTTTATATGTGTTGTGCTTGTACTGGTCTTGCTTGAGGAGAGGCCAATCCTTAATGAAGTGCCCTAGCTTCCTATATTTACGGCACAAGCTAATCTCTTGGTTTGATGGAGTTGTCTCTTTTAGGAATGCCTTCATTTTTGTGCACCATTTTTGGAATCCTTTTGTCAGATAAGTCATGTCAGCATCCTCGCTACTTGAGTCATTGTTGTCGGCCTTGAGGACCAGGTTCTTATCCTTCTTGGGTTCTCTTCTTTCACGGTTCTTTTTTTTTTTTTCATTTCATAGGTCTTCATATTTATGATGAGTTCATCACTGGTAAACTTTTGCAGATCCTTTGCCTCCATGATAGCATTTACTTTACTTTCCCAGGAACCAGGCAATACACTGAGTATTTTCCTTACAAATTTGTTCCTTGGAATGATCTCTCTTAGAGAGTGGAGCTCGTTGATGATGGAGGTGAATCGAGTGTGCATGTCCTTAACGAACTCATCATCCTTCATCCTGAAGAGTTCATACTCAGTGGTGAGCATGCCGATCTTTGACTGCTTGACTTGAGTTGTTCCTTCATATGTTGTTTGGAGAGCTTCCCATATCTCCTTGGCAGATTGACAAGCAGAGATTCTGTTGTACTTGTCTGTTCCAATACCACAGACGTGAATCTTTTTTGCTCGGAAGTTCTTCTCTATGGTTTTTCGGTCAGCATCGTTGTACTCCTTCCTTGTCTTTTGAATTGTCATTGATGGCTCACCAACAGTTTTCATGGGGACAAAGGGTCCATCGCAGATAACATCCCAGAGCTCTTAATCTTCAGCCATGATAAAATCATGCATCCTTGTCTTCCACCATCCATAGTATTGTTCATTGAATCTTGGTTGTCTGTAGGTTGATTGACTTTCTTCAAATTTTGGTGGGGCAGCAATTTGGATCCTTTCTAGGTGTTAGCCAGATAGAAAGAACCTGCTCTGATACCAATTGATATAAACTTAGGGTCCACCAAACTGTATAGAGAACCTAGTTCTCTATCAGTTCCCACAGAACACACACAATAAGAGATAAGTAAATAACGCAACAGAGTTTTACGTGGGAAACTCCCAGCTCACGAGATTAAAAACCACAACCTACACTCGTAGGATTTCAATTTCACTTCTGAGCAAACTTCAAATTACAAACTATTGTAACCTAGGAATTAAACGCTTAATCTCTCAGTCACTTATAATAACTTTCTTACAATCCTCTTTGTGAAAACTCTATTACAAAGCCCACAACTGGACTAACTCTGCCAAGATACAAATACAAGATTTATGGTTTTACAAATGGTTTCCTACACAATGCTTCTAGCTAAGCTAAGTAGGAATTACAAGTAGATCACTCTAACAAAGTTGCAACACAACTAAGGACATATGGTAACTCAGTGCTGGAAGCTGGTCCTTTGTTCTGTTGTTTTTTATTCTTGAAATCACTTGCAAGATGGAAACACACTTGAGTGAAGACTTTTTGAATATTTGGATGTGCAAGTGTATATTTTCCCCTTACTTCATGTTGATAATATACAAGTTATTCACTTGGATGATGCAAGCAATTATCCGATACAAGGCATTTCCCATAAAGTGACTGTTGCACTATTTGCATTATTGCATGTATGCGGAGGAACAGTTGCAGTGACTTTACAGCTGGTGGGAGTTGACTAGTACAGTCAGCAAGGGAATGATGTCCATCTTTTCCCTCCATCGTCTTTATGACTCTAGTTGTTGGAACTTGTGGCTGACCTGAGACATGTTGTTCTTGAGCATGTTGAGGATATATAATAGGTTCCCGATCTAGTTCTTATCATAAAGTTTGTTAGATCATCAAAATATAAAAAGGCACATAACTTATCATATTGGATGCAGAATAACTATCAAATAGTGAGAATAAAGAGATGATACCTCAAAATAGTAGGTGCAAATTCATTATCAACACGATTTTGTCAAATTACCTGGAAAATTAATTAACTGGTTCTTTCTGATTCATCACACTAATATCGTCGAATGTGCAGGAAAGTATGAGATAAATATTAGAACATTTGAAGTAGTGCGAGTCTGCGACCAAAGTCTGAAAAGAGATACACTGAATTTACATTTGTTATATGCATTAATCATTGGTGACTTCCTTGCCTCATACAATGAGTCTTTCTAACTGCTGGAGCAAAGCCTTAATATTAAACTCACGAGATCTGTAATTTCAGAATAATAGAAAGAGAGTAGTATTTTTATTATTTATCCTCCTTGAGATTTTATGTGTAGTTTATTTCTTGTTCTTGGACTAGGGAGGAAAGGAGGTACATTGCAGTGTTGTGGGTAACAGGTATCAATATTTATTCCTCTCGTATGTTAAAACAATTACAATAGTTGATAATTGACAATATTAAGATCACTTGGTGCAGAGTAGTTCTTCACTTCTTGGATATGACAAAAAATGGTAAGATCTAAAAGATATAAGTTTTGGAATAATAAATAATTCATAAAGTTTTATCCACGTATGAAGAAAAAAGTTTTACTTCCCCTTTCCCATAATTGTAAATTTATTTGATGTTTTAAAATCTATTGTAATGCCTCATAAATTGTTTCCTAAAAATCGAGATTTTGTGATGTCAGAGTAGGCATAGAGGTTAATAGTAGTGTAAATTCTTCGCAGCGAACTTGCGAGCGACGGTTTGGACTTTTTGGATTGAATAGTACGCTGGGTAGTTGAAGGAAAATATTTTGCAGAAATAGGCATTTCTGCAGCCCATTATATGGCCGCATAATCTCTCTGCGGACCGCATAATGGCAGTAGAGTGAAGCGGCCTTTTGGCTAATTTTGATGTCACTTTCGCGGCCAATTGTGCGATTGCATAACCGTTTCGCGGGCTAGCCCAGTTCTCAGGGCCTCTTTAGTGGTAATTTTATGGACTGTAGAATCATTGTGTGGTCGGATATGCGACCACAAAACCTATTCCGAAGCTTCATTTTTGGTTTTTAAAACCCGGCCCTACTTCGTTAAATAGATGTAAGGGGCCATTTTTGAGCAAAACGTGATACTTTAGAGTGGGAGAGAGAGAGAGCCCTAGAGGGAGAAAGTGATCTTCATCAAATTACTCTTCAATTCTTGCTTTAACTTTGAAGATTATCGAGGGAAGCACCCTAGGTCTCCATCCTAAGAGGTAAGATTATGTCACCCAAACTCATAATTTCGAACTATAACTAGAATGGGCAATTAGTAAGACAGTTCATGGGGATGTGAGTTGCTTATCTTGCATGAATGTGTGATGAAAGAGTGTAGGAGGATTGTGGGCTAAAAATGGTAAAGAGTGGTTGCATTCCTTGAAATCTTAATACACACATAGTGTTTGATAGAATGCTCAAGTGAGCTAGAATCATGATCATTTTCCTAATTTCTGCTTTTGTTATATTGCTAAAATTGATTGAAGTTGCTAATATTCTGGAACATATTAGAGTTTCAAGAAGCTCAATTGAGGTATGTTGGCTAAACCTCCTTCTTCTTAGAATCGAATCCTCCCGGTGTTAGTGTAATTGGTGTAAGTCCCCAAATTGATCATTATAGAATTGATTATTCCTAATGTGTTGTGTCGAAGGATATATGTTTAATATTTATTCCAAATTCTTCACCATGTCCTCTTTCCTTGTGAGGTTGTGTTCAAAATATGTAATATGTACTAGAAATTCTAATACCTCATGTCAAAAATTGAATAAAGGTTGTTATGCCAAATTATGTGAAAAGCCTCTATGTGCTTAGGATTCCAAAGTTTGCCCATATATGTACTAATGCCTTACATGATAGGCCTTACTGTTGTTGGTGATAATGATATTTTAATGTGAAAAAGAGAAACTTGAATTATGAAATACGACCAAGTGCCAAGAATGACTTTATAATTGATGCCACTCATGCCAATGTATTGAAAAGATGGGAAAGAAATATGAAGTGAGATGATTGACTGAAAGAGGTGATGTCTCAAATGAGATGGCTTAGTCGATCAGACCGTGACCGGACGCTATGCTGCACACATGGTGGTAAGTGTGCTGGAAATGATGATTGCAATTGTGGATATGGTTGATGTCTCAAATGAGATGACCTAGCTGATCGTGCCGAGATCAGACTCCGTGTAAGAACACGGGGTTATTGTGGATTGTGGTGGCACTAAGAAACCACCCAACCTAATAACGTGGAAATTGACTTGAAAATCAATGTGATCCTTTACTTGATGTTTTAGTGTTATTTAAAGCTCATATTGCTTTCTTGATTGTTTCCCCTGTATTACTATTCATTTTATTGGGATGGTGTTTAGTTTTCGTACTAGTACTATTCGACAGTACTAACGTCCCTTTTTCCGGGGGAGCTACATCTTTAAATGGATGCAGGCGGTTCCATAGCAGACAACATTGATCACAGATAGTGGTGCATCCTCTTCCCAGCGGACTCGGTGAGCTCCACTTCATTCTAGGGTCATAAATTGTACCTTTTGTTATATTGTTGTCACTTTTTGAGGTATAACTGGGGCCTTGTTGCAGGCACTATATTTACACTCTTTTGTACCTTTAGAGGCTCCGTAGACACTATGTGGGTTGTATATGGGTGTTATAAAGGTAAACGGATTATGTTATATTTTGGATTCTTTTTCCACTCAATCATAAGAATGTATGTATTTTGAAACTTACCGATGATGTAACAACATGAAATGATTTAGTAATGTATGTGTGTGTATATATATATATATATATATATATATATATATATATAATCTTTATATATATATATATATATATATATATATATATATATAATCCTTATACTTTTTAATTAATGAAAATGTGCCTCCTCTTGATCATAATCGAGTCGGGTAGATAATGTCTAACAGGCTTGCTCGACCGGGTCCACTCGATTGAGCGCCGGTTGTGCTCCCCGAGGTTGGGGCGGTACAAACTTGGTATCAGAGCTTAAGTTTTTAAAGAGTCTTAGGATGTCTCGGAGCCGTGTCTAGTAGAGTCCTTCTTACCGGTGTGTTGTCGACCAAATCTATAAGTTGGAGGCTACTTGGACATTTAGGAACAATAACCTTCTTTGAATTTATAGACCGTGCGCTGAAACCAACTGGGTAACTCTCCCTCCTATAACTCGTGCATTCCTTTAACTTTCACTATATGGCACCTAGGAAGAGAGCAAGAACTGACCAAGGAGCCAATGTTGCCTCAAGAATGGCAGTTGACCCTTTATTTGGTGATGCGGGTGAATACCCGAGGGGTGAGGATAATCCCCTGACTTCTTCACTACCTGATTCCACTATATCTGACCAGGCCACACCAGTTCCTAAACCTACTGAGGGTGCCACAATTCCTCCACCTGATATTCCCGTTCCACCTCTAGCCCCAACTTCCGGTTATGGTATTTCTGATGGGTATCTTAGGGGAGATATCTAGATGCTTACATAGATAGTGGCTTCTCAGGCCCAAAGATCGAATGTTTCACCCACGTCTTCTAGCCAACAAGGGTGATTCTACTGGTTCTAGAGTGAAAAGGTTTCTGCAGTTGGATCCTCTGGTGTTCATAGGGAAAATTCCCAAGGAGGACCCACTTGAATTCATTGATGAGATGCATAAGACTCCCTTGGTTATGCGTGCTACTGAGACGGAGGGAGTGGAGTTAGCCGCCTACTTCCTGAAAGTGGTGGCATACTCTTGGTTTTAGTTATGGGAGGATTCTCGGGATGAGGGGAGCCCTCCAACGAGGTGGAGTGAGTTTGATGATGCTTTTATGGACCATTTATTGCCTACCGAGACTAGGGCAGCCCATTCCGCACAGTTTGAGAATCTTAAGCTAGGGAGTAAGAGTGTATGGAAGTATCACATGGAGTTCGCGCGCTTGTCAAAATATGCTATTCACATGTTTCCTACTATGGAGGCTAGAGTGCGTCGGTTCGTTGCAGGGCCTTACCCCCTTGGTTATTAAAGAGGCAGCTATAGCTACCTTGAATTTAGAGATGAACTATGGGAAGATGGTAGCATTTGCTCAAGCTACAGAGAACCGTAAGTTGCATAACAGAATGGAGTGAGAGGGTAGTAGCAAGGCCTGGTCCGCGGGCAACTTTGGGGAGTTATTTGGCGGGGGAAGATCAAATTTTAGGGGAGGGTCATCAGGGCCATCCCAGTCTTATGATCGGTCTTCAGCCAGTGCACTACCAGCGGGGCACAATTAGCAACAGGGGAGTCGCTTCAGGCCAAATTAGGGCAGCAGGGGGCCCCACCATCAGGGCCAATTAGAAGGGCGATTCCAACAGCAATGGAGGCCCCCATGCCCTAAGTGTGTGAGGATGCATTTGAAAGTTTGCTACCACGACCTATTGGTATGTTACGGGCGCGGAATGAGGGGTCATATTCAGAGGGAGTGTCGTTCATCCCGCCAGGGTGCGGGCAGGGGCACTGCACAACCATCCAGTTCTGCAGCTGCTAGACCTTCAACACCCCCTCCAGCTCGAGGCACTCCATCACCAGCAGGGCATGGTGCAGCTAGGGGTAGTGCGCAAGGTTCAGAAGGACCCAACTATTTCTATGTTATGAGTGGTCGCCAGAGTGCAAAGGCTTCTCCAGATGTTGTCACAGGTATATTGACTGTCTAATCTCATGATGTATTTGCTCCTATTGATCCCAGTTCCACCTTATCATATGTTACCCATTATGTTGCTATGGAATTTGGGATAGAACCGAAAGAGCTTTATGAGCCGTTCTTTGTATCTACTCCAGTTGGCAATTCTATTGTGGTCGCAAGGGTTTATAGGGGTTGAATTGTCACGGTACGTGGTCGGGACACCATGACCGATCTCATTGAATTGGGGATGGTCGATTTTGATGTAATTCTGGGGATGGATTGGCTTTATTCATGTTTTGCTAAGATCGACTGCCAAACTAGGACTGTGAATTTTGAATTTCCAAATGAGCTAGTTGTTTAGTGGAAGGGGGATAATGTGGTGCCAATGGGTGCACGGAATACCTGGAATTTTGAGCTTCTGCCATCACCCTCCCTCGAAGATTATCCACATCAGGAACACATAACCTTCCCTGGCACCGCAAAACACCATCATCGCTCCCGAGTGAAAATGCCGAAATCTTGCCATTCAAAACTGCCTCCTTCAACTGCGCCAATGCTGGATCAATAAACTGCTTCTCCTTAACTTCCGCTAGAAGTAATGATTCTTCCCCATTATGCAACATGACTTTCCCCTCGTCTGAGGTCGAGAGACAGACCCCCAGACTAGCTAATTTACAAACCTCCCGAGCCAACGGCCTCTGATCTTCCTCCAAATGAGCCAGACTACCCATATACTTTCGACAGAGAACGTCGGTCACTACGTTTGGTTTTCCCAGATGGTACAGAATGTTCATATCATAATCCTTAAGCAATTCTAACCATCGCCGCTGCCTTAAATTCAACTCCTTCTGCTTGACCAAATATTGGAGACTCTTATGGTCTGAGAACACGTCCACATGGACCCCATACAAATAATGCCTCAAGATTTTTAATGCAAACACAACTGCCGCGAGTTCGAAATCATGCGTCGGATAATTCTTCTCGTGATTCTTGAGTTTCCTGGAAGCATAGGCTATAACCTTCCAGTGTTGTATCAAGACATATCCCAAACCAACCCTTGAAGCATCGCAATAAACAACAAATCCCTCTGTGCCTTCTGGCAAAGTTAACACCGGTGCTGAAGTCAATCTAGATTTCATTTCTTGAAATCTCTTTTCACAAGCGTCGGACCATTGGAACTTAGTTGCCTTCTGCGTCAATTTAGTCAATGGGGAGGTGAGGTAGAGAAACCCTCGACAAACCTCCGATAATACCCGACTAGACCCAAGAAACTGCGAATCTCTGTCGGGGTCATTGCTCTAGGACAATCCTTTACCGCTGTGATTTTATGGGGATCAACCTTAATCCCTTCTCTGGAAACAACATGTCCCAAAAATGTGACTGACTCAAACCAAAATTCACATTTTGAAAACTTGGCATACAATTAGTGCTGATGAAGGGTCTGCAGAACTGCCCTGAGGTGATTAACATGATCCTTCCGACTTCGCGAGTAGACAAGGATGTCATCAATAAAAACAATCACGAAGGAGTCAAGAAATGGTTTGAAAACCCGATTCATAAGATCCATGAAATCCGCTAGAGCATTGGTCAGTCCAAAGGACATTACCAAAAAGTCAAAATGGTCATAACGAGTTCTGAAAGCGGTCTTAGGAATATCCTGCTCTCTGGTCTTCAACTGGTGATACCCCGACCGTAAATCAATTTTGGAGAACAACCTCGCACCCTGCAATTGGTCGAACAAATCATCTATCTGAGGAAATGGATACTTGTTTTTGATAGTGACTTTGTTTAGCTGCCGATAATCAATACACATCTGAAGCGACCCATCCTTCTTCCTGACGAAAAGAACTGGAGCGCCCCACGGCGACACACTCGGCCGAATGAACCCCTTCTCTAATAAGTCTTTCAACTGCTCCTTTAACTCCCTCAACTCTGCTGGCGCCATTATGTATGGTGGAATAGATATTGGCTGCGTATCTGGCAATACATCAATCCTAAAATCGATCTCTCTATCTGACGGAATCCCTGGAAACTCGTCCGGAAATACTTCAAGAAACTCCTTCACGACTGGGACGGATTCGGGGGCAGACACTTCTGAAGTGGTGTCCGCAACTCGGACCAAATGATAAACACACCCCTTTTTAATCATCTTCGAGGCCTTAAGGTAGGAAATAAACCTACCCTTTGGCACCACACCAATCCCTTTCTACTCAATAACTGACTCATTAGGAAACTCTAGTCTCATAGTTCTGGTTCGGCAGTCGAGTTTAGCAAAGCACGAGTAAAGCCAATTCGTTCGCATGATAACATCGAAATCTACCATCCCTAGTTAGATAAGATCGGCCGTGGTATCTCGACCACACACCGTGACAACACTATTCCTATAGACTCGCGCACCTGTAATGAAATCACCAACCGGAGTCGACACAGAGAATGGCTCATGAAGTTGTTCGGGTTCTATCCTAAAATTTGAAGCAATAAATGGGGTAACATAGGACAAGGAGGACCCCGGATAAATAAGAGCATAACAATCAAGGGCTTGAACATCCAGAATACCTATAACAACATCTGGAGAAGCCTCCGCACTTTGGAGACCACTCAAAGCATAGAACCGGCTGGGTCCACCTCTAGCACGAGCTCCACCTCTAACTACACCATGCCCTGCTGGAGCTGGAGGATGTACTGAAGATACGATGACTGAAGAACTGGACGGCTGAGAAAAACCACTACCCATGCCCTGACTGGGCGCATGGAAATCCCGCTGAATATGACCTCTCACCCCACACCCGTAGCATATGGGGATATCCAGGTAACAAGACTTGGTGTGGAACCTCCCACACTTAGGGCACAGAGCCCTCCTCTGCTGCTGGAACCTCCCTCCTGGACGACCGGACTGATGGGGTCTCCTGCTATCTGATCTTGGCCCCCAATGACTGCTCTGCTGATAACGAGGCACTGATGGCGGTGCACTAGATGAGGACCGAGCATAAGATTGGGATGGTTCTGATGGTCCTCTCCCCTGAACTGGTCTCCCTCCTCCAACTGAACTCCCCGAGTGGCCCGCTGACCGGGCCCTGCTGATACTCTCCCTCTCCGACCTTATCTTCAATTTTCTATCCTCCGTGGCCTGGGTGAATCCCACTATCTTACCATAATTCATCTCTTAGTGCAAGACAATTGTAGCAGCTTCATTCACAACCAAGGGACTGAGGCCCTGAACAAACCGTTGAACTCTGGCATCCATAGTCGATACCAACTGAGGGGCGTACTTGGACAACCTCACAAACTCCATGTGGTACTCCCACACACTCATATTACCCTGCTTGAGAACCTCAAACTCTGTGGCACGGGCTGCCATAGTCTCGGCAGGAAAGAAGTGATCCATGAAAGCATCAACGAACTCGTCCCATCTCACCGAAGGACTTTCCTCCCCACGGGAATCCTCCAACATCTCGAACCAGGAATATGCTGCTCCCCTCAACCTGTAAGATGCTAACTCAACCCCTTCTATCTCTGTAGCCTTCATAACCCCAAGCGTCTTGTACATTTCATCTAGAAAGTCCTGCGATCGGCCTCTGGATCAATACCTGAGAACTCTGGAGGGGCCAACCGCAGAAACTAGTTGACTCTAGAACCGGCGGAATCTCCTTGTCCGCTAGAGGACGCAGGGGCAGCATGAGATCTTTGGGCCTGAGCGGCCACTAACTAGGTCAACATATGAATAGCTCCCCTGAGGTCCCCATCGGAAGTACCGGGACCTAGAGCTGGAACCGAAGAAGGATCAGGAATATCGGTGGGAGGGATTGTAGCACCCTCCACCACAACAGGAATAGGAACACTCTGATCTGGAACAGATAGGCCAGATGGATTTAAGGTCGGGGATTCGATCTCACCCGCACCATCGGGTACAGAATTCACGGCCACACTTGGGGCGGCATTGGCCTCTAGGCCGAGCCGAGCTCTCTTCTTTGGTTCCATCATTAGAAATTTTTTAACAGAGTACGAGTTAGACAAGAATATTTTCACTTTCCACTTCACCGCATGATATAGAATAACAGTCAAAGGGTGTTTTCCTAAATATCCATGTAGCCCCCTAATTATAGATGTGGTCGACAACACACCGATAAGAAGGTCTCTACTAGACACGGCTCCGAGACATCCTAGGACACTTTTAAAACCTTAGGCTCTGATACCAAGTTTGTCCCGCCCCAAAATAGAGGGACGTGACTGGCACTCAACCGGGTGACCTCAGTCAAGCGAACCTAATTTACATTATTATACTAGATTTCCAAAATATACATAATAAATACAACACTTCCCAATACGGACCCCGATTACGAGCAAATACAACCACTGCCCACAATATATATATATATATATACACACACCCACATAGTGTCTACGGAGCCTCTATTAGTACTAGGAGTTTATACAATACTTGCCGGCAACAAGGCCCCGGCTATACCTTACAATACATAATATACTCAAAAGGAGATGACATGAACTACACATGGCCGCGAGAGGAAGTGGGCCTCACCAGTACAGCTGAGAAAGGATGAGGAGAGAGCACCACTAACAGCGAGCCGAGCAACCTGCTATGGACCCACCTACATCCATCTAAAAAGATGTAGCGCCCCCGGCAAAAGGGACGTTAGTACTGTGGAATAATACTAGTATGTATGAACAAAATTTATCCCAAGTACAATCAAACAATACACAATTAAGAGACAGTAATAGAACCAATCAATCAATACACGTGGAAAGAAACACCAAAATCAACAAGTTTCACAATCTCTCCTTTTTTCCCTTTCAACATCACCATATTCAAGAGTTTCCCAGATTTTTCATTTCGATAGTGATAATGATCACATTCCATCCTTATTACCTCGGCCACCCTTATTACCTCGACCACCCTTATTGGTTCACACCTTATCAAGCTTATTACTTTGTGTTACGGCGTGCAACCCGATCCCACCTGACAACCATATTTCATAACAGCAACCACAAACAATTACATCACAAGAATCATCACTTCAAGGAATACAAGTTCATATCAACAATTTATGTATTTGGGCCCAAGGCCCCATAACTCTCATCAAGTAGTAATTTCATGAACACGGTGTTGCCACAATCACTCAATTTCAGTTACATTGTTTCACAATACTCTTTTTCATTACTTTCCACATATGGCTTTCAACTATTTTACACATTCCCACATTTGAGCACATTATCAATCTTTGGTTCATTACACATCAAACACCTTTCACAATTTCATACAGCACAGTAGCATGACAATCAACCAGGAAAATCAGAGAATAGAATCTCACGCCTCAACACGTCTGAACAATCAATTCACATATTTCCAAACAAGGTACACATACCAAATACTCGGACCCAACAAGAGGATTCTACGAAGGTTAAAGTTAGCCATACATACCTCGAATCGGGATTTTTCCTTAATTTCTATCTCAAATCACCGGGCCTTCTAGCACCTTCAATCTAATTCATAATGCGGCACATTTAAACTTAGAATTAGGAATCATGAACATGTGTTGAACTCATTTGAGCTTTCTATCAAACACTAGGTGTTCTTTTTAGATTAAATAACCCTTCTTTAGTGAAAGATTACCCCAACCTATTTTCCTTAACTACATTATGGTAGATTGGGTAAATGCATGCAAGGTTCTTAACCCTGACTTTATGAACTATCCTACCCATGTTTTATTTTAACACAATCTGGAAATTTAGGGTTAATGGGGTGGAAGCTTACCTCTTAGAGTGAAGAAATTGGTGTTCTACTTGATTAGTTCCAAGCTTGAGTGATGAAGGAAGACCAATTTGATGAAGTTGGGACTTTCTCTCTATAGAACCCACTCTTTCCTCTCTCTAATATCTCAGAAAAATAGTTAAAAATGAAGGGGATGGGTGTTTTTAATGAACTGGGGTCGGGTGTTAAAATTAGAAAAATAGAAGTCCGACATAAAAATGCGATCAGGAATGCGATGGCCCTCAAGATGGGCCAAAATTTGAAACACACTGCCCAGGTATGCGACCATTGTGCGGTCCGCATACACGTTATGCGATCGCATAATGTGTCGCATAACTTCCTTCCCAAAACCAACGGCAACAATGCGACAGCTATGCGGTCTGCAGAATTGAAATGCGATCGCATATTGGACCGCATAGTTGACCTCTAATGGGGCAGTGATCTGCCCGTGTATGCGACCATTATGCGGTCCGCATACATGTTATGCGATCGCATAGTGCATCGCATAACACCTACTTTCTGGAAAATTTTATTCTTTAAGTCTCGGGGTACTTTTTACTCAATTTAGGTCCGTTTTAAAATTTTCTACAATAAAAACAACTCGGGGACTCATTCGGGAATTATTTTAAAACGAGAAAATGTTATGGGTCTTTAAATCTTTGTAGCTGAAGTAGGACGTGGCCAACTCTGAACTGCCTCAATCTTCTTAGGATCAACCTTGTTAACCTCGTCGGATACCACATGTCCCAATAATGCCACGGAATCCAATCAAAACTCACACTTGGAGAACTTAGCATATAGCTTCTGTTCTCGCAAAGTCTTGAGCACCACTCTCAAATGCTGCTCGTGTTCTCGCAGGTTACATGAGTAAATTAGAATGTCATCAATGAACACAATGACAAAAGAATCAATGTACGGCCAGAACACCCTGTTCATCAAGTCCATAAATGCTGCTGGGGCATTACTCAAGCGAAAATACATCACCAGGAACTCATAATGGCCATATCTCGTACGAAAAGCGGTCTTCGGAACATCTAAGGCCTGAATCTTCAACTGATGATATCCCGATCTCAAATCAATCTTAGAAAACACGCGAGCACCCTGCAACTGGTCAAACAAATCATCGATGCGTGGAAAAGGATATTTGTTCTTAATGGTGACCTTGTTCAACTGCGGTAATCAATACACATCTGCATGGACCCATCCTTCTTCTTCACGAATAGAACTGGAGCACCCCACGGTGATACACTCGGTCTGATGAACCCCTTAGCCAACAACTCCTCAAGATGCTCCTTCAACTCCTTCAAATCTTTCGGAGCCATACGGTACAGAGGAATATATATATAGGTTGGGTTTCTGGAGCTAAATCAATGCAGAAATCAATATCACGATCCGGAGGCATGCCTGGAACCTCTGAAGGAAATACATCAGCAAACTCTGGAACCACTAGCACTGAATCAATTGTCGGAGACTCGGCGGTGGTGTCCCGCACATAAGAAAGATACGCCAGACAACCCTTCTCAACCATATGTCGAGCCTTCAGGAAGGGAATAACCCGACTGGCTGCACTAACTGAGGAACCCCTCCACTCCAACCTAGGAAACTCGTGCATAGCTATAGTAAATGTCTTGGCATGGCAGTCTAGCATGACATGATAGGAAGATAGCCAATCCATGCCCAGGATAATCTCGAACCCAAAATATTAAATCACACAGGAGCGATGAATCTTGTCTACTACCATAGAATTGCCCACGGGAGTGGACACATAAATAAGAGTACCCAAGGACTCGCGAGGAACATCCAGGAAACAAGAAAATAAGGCTGACACATATCAATAAGTGGATCCTGGATCAAATAACATTGATGCCTCTCTACCACATACTAAAGTAGTACATGTGATCACGGCATCTGAGGCCACTGCATCTGATCGGGCCGGAATAACATAGAATCTAGCTGGAGCACGGATGACTGACCTCCGCTGGAATGAATAGGGGCCGGCAGAGCTCCCCCTTCTTGGCCTCCACCTCTGGGACGACCTCTACCAGCCTGCCCTCCACCTCTGGGTGGAGGAACCGCCGTTGTTGAGAATGTAGGCTGACAACTCTGCTAAACGGCCTTACCCCGAAGCCTGGGACAAGTCCTCCTCATATGGCCTAAATCCCCACACTCATAACATCTCACCAGTGGCGTGGCCTGCTGCCCTGAAGAGGAACTCTGGATAGCTGGGGGATAGTGAGAACCCCCTGGCATGGCATTGAAGTGAGGACTAGGAGACCCTTGATGACCGGAATACCCGCCTGAGGAACCCTGAATGGCTGGCGGACGGTAGGAGCTCTCCGGAATGGCGCTGAAATAAGGCCTCACTAGAGCACCACAGGGAGGTGGTAGAGGAGCTAAATATGGAGGCCTGCTAGGCTGGCCTCTACCGAACTGACCTCTAACCCTGGCTGGGGCACCTCTAAAATCTCCAGAAAATCTAGCTCTCTTATCCTGTTGACTCTACTCTCTGCCCCTCTATTGATAACCCTCAATCCGGCGAGCTATCTCGACCACAAGCTGATAGGGAGTCCCTATCTCCCCCTCTCGGGCCATGTTGGCCCTAATACCTGAGTGCAGCCCAGCTACAAATCTCCGCACTCTCTCAGCATTAGTAGGAAGTATCATAAGAGCATGATGGGACAACTTTGAAAACCGAGCCTCGTAGTCTGTCACTAAAATTTGTCCCTGCTCCAGCTTCTCAAACTGATACCACAGCACTTCCCTCTCGGAGGGTGGGATATATCTGTCCAGAAACAACTGAGTGAACTGCTCCCAAGTGATGGAAGGGGAACCTGCCGATCTACCAAGGATATAGGACTGCCACCAGAATTAAGTGAGCATGAAATAATCTATCAGCCTAGGACTGCAATTAAGTCTCAAATGCTAGCTGATTTTGTTGCTGAATTTAGTAATAGCATTATCCCTAAAGTAGAAAAGGAGTTACAATTTTTTAACGGTGCTAATTCGGGCCTATGGACCTTATTCACCGATGACTCCTCAAATATAAAAGGTGCCGGCCTAGGCATAGTCTTAATATCATCCACAGGTGAAAAGACACGGCAAGATATCAAGTGTTATCCTATAACTAACAATGAAGCAGAGTACGAAGTTGTTATTGCAGGGCTTGAACTCGCATGGGAGCTCGCAATCGAGCAAATCGTGATCAACAGCGACTCCCAACTGGTAGTAAATCAGATATAGGGGACTTACATCGCTCGAGAAACTCGAAGGAAACAGTATCTTGAAAAATCACGAGAGCTCGTGAGACAATTCAAAACATTGAAGGTAATGCAAATACCTAGAGAGGAAAATGCAGAAGCAGATGCATTAGCTAACCTCGCAGCAGTCACGGAAGTAACAAACAAAGACAAGCGTAGCATGAGTACATAAACAGATATGTACCCAGTGAGTATCCCGCCTAATCTCGAAGAAGTAGTGACGAGAGGTAGACGTGATACTTACTAGGGTCACAATTTTAAATAATATAATTTAATAAGGGCTAGGCAGGCATAACAGTCGTAGTAATCATAAAGACATAAAATATTAAGTACGTATGTAATTACCTTTGCACGTCAAATTTCACTAGCATATAATGTACTAAATTCCTCTTTTTCACATGAAACAGTTTATACAATTACAAAAAAACTCCCAGTAAATTATATAGCACATAGTATGCCGAAAGCGTACGGCCGAAGCGTCGCGAAAATAAATGTGCACTGCCGAGGGTCGAACGGCTCGAACCATAGATGCATCTATTACCCCTCTCGCGAATCGAACATGCGACATGGTTGACATAATAGTAGGGCTATCCCGTTCACAAATCATACATGCGACGCGGATGCCGTATACATACACAGAATTTTTCAATATTTAGGGATTTAACAGAGATTGTACGTAAAAGCAAGAACTTAAGCAATATAATTTTTAAACATAACTTCCTATTACTCTCATACCAATTCAAAGATACTATGCAACTCAAAATACATTTAGGGACATATGTAAGGCACATAAAAGCATACTTGTGAGTCCTAGAACTACCCAACATAACATAATAGTAGCTACGCACGGACTCTCGTCACCTCGTGCGTGCGTAGCCCCGCAAATAAGGACATGTAATTATTTATAATCACCTATGGGGAAAATTCCCTCGTACAAGGTTAGAAAAAAGACTCACCTCGTGCCGAACCTACTTTCCAAGTCAAGAACGCGCCCGAAACTCCAAACTCGTCTCTTAAGGACTCGAAACTAGTCAAATACTGTATACATGAATTAATATATGCTCAAAAGTATGAAATTTACCTAATTAAGTAGTTATTTCAACCTACTTTGAAAAAACCCAAAAATACACCTCGGACCCACATGCTCGGAATCCGGAAATTCTTGAAGAAAACGCTTACCCATACCTTAAGGATCATTAATATATGATTTTTGTATGATTTCATAGATAGTTAGTGGGTAATTCCCCAAATTTCATAAAGCCCTAAGTTTTTCCTCTAACCCTTAGTTTTCACTAATTAGGAGGTTAATCTACATAGGAATTCATGTATTTAACTAACATTAGAGTAGAAATCATTTACCTTTAAGTAGGTAGGTCGTTTGGCTCTTTTCCAAGCTCTCAAGGTCGACTATGGGGGAAGAAATGGGGTGAAAATGATTTTGTCCCATGTTTTAAAGAACTCACTACCTACAAGGGTACCGCACCTGCGGTCTCGCGGCTGCGAGAAAAGTCTCGCACCTGCAGAAGAGGGGCAAGGGGCTTGGGCTCGCACCTCCGGAGAGGAGCTCGCACCTGCGGCTCCGCTCCTACGGATATTATCCGCACTTGCGAGAAATGGGCTGTCTCACCTGAAGACGCACCTGCGAGGCAAGGACCGCAGGAGCGGTCTCGCACCTGCGACTAGGCAACCGCACCTGTGGTCACACCAGATCAGGTGCACCAGCAACTGCTTCAGCTATTTTTTGGCCTCGTTTGATGCCCGGGAGGCACCTGGGCCCACCCGAGCCCCCGTCCAAATATACCAAGAAGTCCCTAATCGTAATACGGACTCGCTCGAGCCTTCGAAATAACCAAAACAATGCTAAAACTCAAAATCACACCTCAAAACCCCTAGAGCAAACTTAGGAACTTTAAGTTCTTGAATTTTCTAACAATGCGCTGAATCGGCCTATACTACTCGCAATGACACCAAATTTTGCAAGCAAGTCATAAATGACATATCGGATCTATTCCCGGTCTCAAAATTTTGTTTCGACCTCGATAACACAAAAACACGTCCCAAGCCACAATATGAACTTAAGGAAACTCTTATTTCGCTATTAGGCGCCGAAACGCTCCCGGTTCATCCAAAACCCATTCTGAACATACGCCCAAGTCCGAAATCATCATACGAAGCTACTGGAACCGCCGAAACTTGATTCCGAGGTCGTTTACTCAAAAAATTGACCGAAGTCAAACTTGGCCTTAAAGGCCAACCTTAAGGAACCACGTGTTCCTGTATCACTCTAAACGCTTCCGAATCCCGAACCACCCGTCCCCGCAAGTCATAAATCATAATAAGCCACTATGGGAAGTTTCATTTAGGGGAACGAGGTCCGATAACGCAAAACGACCGGTCGGTCCGTTACAACAAGTCAGAAGCTCTACGACATCTTTCAACCGAATCTAAATACAACTATCTAGAAACAATAAGTACAGTTGACATAAACAGGAAGGTGATTCTGAAGCCTGTGAATGCAGCAACACGTTTATCTTGAGTCTCCTCATCGTTGATCCACGCAGCTAATAACAACAATTACTTGGATCTGCAGACAAAAATGCGCAGAAGTGTAGTATGAGCACACCACAGCGGTGCCCAATAAGTATCAAGACTAACCTCGGTGAAGTAGTTACGAGGACTAGTCAAGACACCACTGGTTTAAAATAAAAAAAAGGCATAAATGTACAAATGACCGAAACATAATATCTATGTAAAGATTTTTCGATATAATTAATGGTACGATCGAATAATACGGAAGAAAATTCAATAATTACGATCAATGGACAGCATAATAGAAATATGTAAAGAAAATGGCAAAAATGCAAGCCAAATGTGGGGAGTCACAACCCAATAAAACACTAGAAACTCAACACTGCATCGATTTATTCATGAGTTTATTTTGAAAGCTTTAAAGATATAATCCTTTCGGAATGGAGAAATTTTTTCCTTGAAACATACTTTCTCTGAATGTATATTAATATATTTTAAAGAGAGATCTTCAAAACATAGTCCCTTCAAAATACGTGGTGTTCAAATATACTTTTACAAATACTGCTCTTTCAAATATCATTTTTCTGCAAGACAAATACTTTTCAAATATACTTTCGAAATAGAAGTCCTTCAGACATAACTTTTCCTGGAGATAATTGCTTTTCAGCTATACTTTTCAATATATATATATATATATATACACTCCTCAATGATAAAACCATCGGAACTCAGTCCGCAACTCAGAATTTGTCATGCAATGCAGTACAGAGGGAAAGCTCCTGGATCTCGGTTCGTAGTCCCAATTTAAATATGCAATGCAGTACAGGGGGAAAGCTCCCGGATCTCGGTCGGTAGTCCCAATTTAAAAATGCAATGCAGTACAGAGGGAAAGCTCCCGGATTTCGGTCCGTAGTCCCAGTTTAAATATGCAATCCAGCCACTGAGGAAAACAACCAGAATGCGATAGAAACAACATACATTGCCACAACAGGCACAAAAGCAAACAAGACCGAATGCAAAGTGCGATGAGCAAATCGATACAAATACTTAAATCAGCAAATGGTAAAAAGTCACTCATAAGAAGTAGCCACTGAAAGGAACGCCAAGCACAAAGAGAAGCAGCATAACGAGGGGAAAACAAGGCAAATATAGCAATGATTCTATATATTTAAGTTTGCAACCAAGAAACCAAATCCCGGCAAGTGAATCAGCTATAACCAATCTCACTTAGATAATTAGCTTCACCGAATAAACTCAGCTTGAACAAATGGTCAATAAATAGGAAGCATCAAAGAAATACCATCAACATGGGAGGTCATCAATTAAACCTAAGTAGTACTTAATATAAAATCATTTAAATCACAATGTACGACTCACGAGAATGCTTGATCAACGTATAGATATTCCAATTACTTGTTAGACAATTATAGAGCGAGATTATACTAGTTTTAGTCACATAGGCAGCGTATGAAGAAAGATATAGTATAACGGTAGGAAAAGCAACGTCTTCATTTAAGTCAATTAAGATCATATAAAAAACAAGGAATGCTAGTCAAGTACTTATAATTTGAGCAGGAAGAGATGAAACTAGAAATCAAGAATTCAGATATAACAATTTCAATTAATACACGGGGAACATAAGGACCAAAAATCCTAAAAGGGCAATCTATTTGCAAATAAGTCTGAGTACGCACTCGTCACCTCGCGTATGCGGGCTACAATCAACATAGAAGACTCAATCCTAAGGGGAAGTTCCCCCACACAAGGTTAGGCAAGATACTTACCTTAAAGACGACAACCCGGTACTCAAAAATAGGCTTCTCAGACGGAAAGGCCTCCGGACGGCTCAAAATCAACTAAAAAAACTTCAAAATACACATAAAACGTATAAGAAATGATTCCGAATAATAAAGTTTCAATCTTTGCAAATTTATAAGAATCGACCCAAAATTCGACCCCTTGGCCCGCACCTCGGAACCCAATAAATTTTACAAATTCCGATTACCCATTCCGATAGGAGTTCACCCATACTAAATTTATCCAATTCCGATATCATTTGGCCTTTCAAATCATGATTTTACATTTTAGAAGTTTTCTTTCAAAACCCACAATCCCCTAAACTCAAAACACAAATTAAATGATAAAAACAAGAACTAATTCATGAAATATAATTAATTATAGTGGAAGAACACTTATCCATTCGATTTGTGTGAAAAACCCTTAAAGAATCGCCCAAAATCGAGTTCTAGAAGTCAAAATATGGTTAAAATTGTGAAACCCCGATTTTGCAAACTTATATTCTGCCCAGGTGCTTTGTGAATCTCTTTCACGGGAATTGAGGTGCGATTACGTCGAAGGAAATGGTTGCTGGTGTAAGATGTGCTCCGCGATCACGTATAAGGGGCAGGCTAGCTTCTGCGATCGCGGATGGAGTTATGCGAACGCGATGAAGAAATTTTAAGCGACCAGTAGGGACACATCGCGATCGCGAATGTGTCACTGCGATCGCGATCAAGGAAATGTGCGGGGAAAACAGGACACTACGCGATCGTGGCTTGGGCTACGCAATCGCGAAAGAGGGCAACAGACACCAGAAACAGTAGTTCAAAAATGGAAGAAAATGGCCCGAAACCCATCCGAAATGCACCCGAGGCCCCCGGGACTCAAAACCAAATATACGCACAACCTCAAAAATATCCTACGGACTTATTCAAGTAATCAAAACACCAAAATAACATCATAAACATCAGATTAAACCTCCAAATCCATAAAAATTCTCAAAACTTCTTAAACTTCAAATTTTGCATTTAAGGTCCGGATCACGTCAAACTAAGTATGTTTCTTATAAAATTTCACAAATAACACATATAAACTATATCGAACCTGTACCAGGCTCCGGAACCATGATACGGGCCCGATATCACGGGTTTCACCTCAAATTTCATTTTCAAAAACCTTTATATTTTTCAGAAAACAATTTTTTTGTAAAATTCATTTCTCGGACTTGGGACCTCGGAATTCGATTCCGGACATACGCCCAAGTCCCATATTTTCCTACGGACCCTCCAGGACCGTCAAATCACAGGTCCGAGTCCGTTTACCAAAAATGTTGACCGAAGTCAACTTTATTCAAATTTCTAATACAAAATTATCATTCTTTATCAGTTTTTCACATAAAGGCTTCTCGGCTACAAGCCCGGGCTACACATGTAAATCGAGGTGAGATAGAAGGAGGTTTTCACGACCTCAGAACACAGAATTAGCTAGAAATATACGGGATGACCTTTTGGGTCATCACACTCATTTCACTCCAAGACTACTCTGGGCTCAATCCTACCAACTCAATACAACTCAACACAGTTGAACAATACATAAAGAAACGTAAATGGAGGAAACGGGGCTATAAATCTCATAATGACAGGTTGGATCGTTACAAGATGGCACCATTTGAGGCATTGTATGGTAGGAGATATGGATCTCACATTGGGTGGTTCGAGATTAGGGAAGCTGAGTTGATAGGGACAAACCTCGTACATCAGGCTATGGAGAAGATCATGATCATAAAGGAGCGGTTGAAAACTGCTCATAGTCGTCAAAAATCCTATCCGGATGTTCGTCACAAAATTTAGAGTTCAAAGAAGATAATTGGGTATTCTTGAAGGTTTCCCCCATGAAGGGTATAATGCGGTTTGAAAGGAAAGGAAAATTGAGTTCGAAGTATATCGGGCCGTACAAAATCATTTAGAGGATTGGTCAGGTGGCATACAAGCTTGATTACCACCCGAGATGTCATTAGTGCACCCGGTATTACATGTGTCCATGATGAAGAAGGTAGTAGGAGATCCGTCCGCTATTGTGACGATTGAGACCATTGAGGTTAATGAAGAATTATCATATGAAGAAATTCCAGTTTCCATTCTTGATAGACAAGTCTGAAAGTTGAGGAATAAAGAAATTATCTCCATGAAAGTGTTATGGCGAAACTAGCAGGATGAAGAGGCCACTTGGGAGGCCAAGGAAGAGATGAAGAAGAAGTATCCTTATTTGTTTGAAGAGCTGTGTAATACTTTTTATGAACTTGTCGCCTATGAACTTTGTATCACTTTTTAGTTAATGTAAAGGTGTTCCTTTTTTATTATATGTTGCTTATGAGGCCACGGTTGGTGTTGTTATGAGTTATGTTACATCCTTGGATTGTGTACATGTTTTTAGGATGTGATTCTGGGGCTCTCAAACAAGTGGATAGGCCTAGTTACAAAGGAAACTCCAGCGAAAGTTTTAGAAATTTAGGGAGTTAGTTAAATTTGGGGTTGCTGGTGTGGGGTATGAAAAAATGAGTTGCATAAGATGCTAATAGTGTACCCCGATCCTCATTCAAGGAAGAACGATCTTAAGTGGGGGAGGATCTAAGGCCCAGTAAAATTTTTCCTAAAAATCGGGATTCTGTGATGCCAGAGTAGGCGGCGGTTTGGAATTTTTGGAATGAACAGTGCACTGGGGAGTTAAAGGAAAATATTTTGCAGAAATAGGCATTTCTCATTCTGCGGGCCGTAGAATGGCCACAGAGTGAAGCAGACTTTTAGCTAATTTTGAAGTCAATTTCGCGGCCAATTATGCGACTGCATAACCGTTTCGCGGGCCGCACTTTAGTCGCATAATCATCCTAAGACTTTTGCGGAGGGAGGTTCTGCGGTGCAATATGCGATCACAGAACAGGCCTGTGGGTCGCATAACGGCCGCAGAGTGAAGCAGGCCAGCCCAGTTCCCAAGGCCATCTTTCGCAGTAATTTTCCTGTGGAGCTTCACTTTTGGATTTTTAAAACCCGACCCTACTTCGTTAAAATAGATGTAAGGGGTTATGTTTTGAGAAAAAACATGATACTTTAGAGTGAGAGAGAGATCCCTAGAGGGAAAAAGTGATCTTCATCAAATTACTCTTCAATTCTTGCTTCAAAAACTTTGAAGATTATCGAGGGAAGCACCCTAGGTCTCCATCCTAAGAGGTAAGATTCTGTCACCCAAACTCTTAATTGCGAACTATAACTAGAATGGGCAATTAGTAAGATAGTTCATGGGGGATGGGAGTTTCTTATCTTGCATGCATGTGTGATGAAAGAGTGTAGGAGGATTGTGGGCTAAAAATGGTAAAGAGTGGGTTGCATTCCTTGAAACCTTAATACATACATAATGTTTGATAGAATGCTCAAGTGAGCTAGAATCATGATCGTTTACCTAATTTCTGGCTTTGTTATATTGCTAAAATAGATTGAAGTTGCTAATATTCTGGAACATCTTAGAGTTTTAAGAATCTCAATTGAGGTATGTTGGCTAAACCCCCTTCTTCTTAGAATCGAATCCCTCCGGTGTTCGTGTAATTGGTGTAAGTCCCCAAATTGATCATTATAGAATTGATTGTTCCTAATGTGTTTTGTCAAAGGATATATGTTTAATATTTATTCCAAATGTTTTTCATCTTGACTTGTGAGGTTGTGTTCAAAATGTGTGATATGTACTGGAAATGCTAAGACCTCATGTCAAAAATTGAATAAAGGTTGTTATGCCAAATTATGTGAAAACACTCTATGTGCTTAGGATTCCCAAGTTTGTCCATATGTGCACTAATACCTTACATGATAGGCCTTATTGTTGTTGGTGATAATGATATTTGAATGTGAAAAAGAGAAACTTGAATTATGAAATACTGCCAAGTGCCAAGAATGACTTTATAATTGATGCCACTCATGCCAATATATATAAAAGATGGGAAAGAAATATGAAGTGAGATTATTGACTGAAAGGGGTGATGTCTCAAATGAGATGCCCTAGCCGATCGGGCCGTGATCGGACGCCATGCCGCACACATGGTGGTAACTATGCTAGAAATGATGATTGAAATTATGGATATGGTTGATGTCTCAAATGATATGGCCTAGACGATCGGGCCGAGATCGGACTCCGTGTAAGAACATGGTGGTATTGTGGATTGCGGCATATTGACACTAAGAAATCATCCAACCTAATAATGTGGAAATTGACTTGAAAATCTATGTGATCCTTTATTTGATGTTTTAGTTTTATTGAAAGCTCATATTGTTTTCTTGACTGTTTTCCCGGTATTACTATTCATTCTATTGGGATGGTATTTAATTTCCATACTAGTACTATTCGACGGTACTAACGTCCCTTTTACCGGGGGGGCTGCATCTTTAAATGGATGCAGGTGATTCTATAGCAGACAATGTTGATCATAGATAGTGGTGCATCCTCTTCCCAGCGGACTCGGTGAGCCCCACTTCATTCCGGAGTCATGTATTGTACCTTTTGTTATATTCTTGTCACTTTTTGAGGTATAGTCGGAGCCTTGTTGTCGGCACTATCTTTACACTCTTTTGTACCTTTAGAGGCTCCGCAGACACTATGTGGGTTGTATATGGGTGTTAGAAAGGTCAACGGATTATATTATGTTTTGGACTCTTGTTCCACTCAATCATAAGAATGTATGTATTTTTAAACTTACCGATGATGTAACAACATGGAATTAGAATAATCATAAGAATAGTCATGAATAGAAAATTCTTCTTCGAAAATATCGTCAATGATTGTTTCAATTATAAGACTATGTAGGTCTCTATATAACTTAACCACCTTTAAAATAGTGATTAATGTTTCTTCTTCTAGAAAGGCTGTATAGAAATTTATGATGAATTTAAGTATTCACGAGATAAGAAATCAGGAAGAGAATTATCAATTCTCTTTATTAAAAACTTTTGATTGTATAGATCATCTTGAAATTTTAAAACACATTTAACAATAGTTAACATTTCATGAGCCACAGTAGCATATTTTTTCTGGGCTTCGGTCCATTTTCCCGAGTGAAATCTTATCAAATATTCGCAGTTATTGCTGGGATTAACTTGTTTTAAAATCCCACCGTAGCCAATATTAGAAGCATTTGTCTCAATAATATTTTTTCATGCTGGATTAGCAAGAGTCAAACAAGGTAAAGACTTGACACGCTGTTTAATACTCTTAACTAACGTAGTATGACTATATGTCCAAGGATTTTTGTAATTCTTTTTTAGCCTATCATATAAAGGGGCCAAGTCACGAGATAAATCTTTATAAAAGGGATATGTAATTTAAACTTCCCAAAAATCTTTGTAATTGAGTTCTGTCAGTAACAACATCAGGAAATTTTGATGCAAAATCAATCGATCTTTGAATAGGAGTAATTTTTCCTTGATAAATATTATGTCCTAAAAATCGAACGCCTGTTTGAAATAAACTCATTTTTTGTTTGGAAATAACTAAACCATTTTGTATAACAATCTTTTTAAAAATATCAAGATGCTTATATTCATTTCCAATGTTTTAGAAAATACTAATATATCATCAATATAAATGATGATATAATCAAAATATGGATTAAAAATATCATTCATTATTTTCTGAAATTCAGAAGGGGCATTTTTCAAACCAAAAGGCATAACACTCCATTCATATTGGCCGAATGAAACATTAAAAGCAATTCTATAAGTATGCTCTTTAAATATTTGAATCTGCCAATAACCAGATTTTAAATCAAACTTTGAAAATATATTGGCATCATATAATCTTGATAACAAATCTTTTTTGTTGGAGATAGGATACCTAATCCATTTTAAATATTTATTTAAGAGTTTATAATTTATAACTAATCTAGGAACGCCGCGTTCCTTTTCTGCAGCATTATTAACATAAAAAGGGGTGCAAGACCAAGGAGATTTTGAAGGTTTTATCAAACCTTTTTGTAACAAATTATCAATTTCTTTTTTGCAGAATTCTACCAATTCAGCGTTCATCTGACAAGGTCGAGATTTATTAGGGATATCATCCTCGGAAAAATTATCTTCATATGGAAGAGTGACAATGTGCCTTTTTCGATTCCGAAAAGCACTAGGATTATCAGCACAAATATCAATAGCAATTTCCTCAGAAATCAATTTGATATTTTCTTGTACTCTAGCAGTTTTTAACGTATCGAATATATTCATACTAAATAACTCTAGTTGCAAAGAATCAATATGTCTCTGCTTCATATTAATGAGGGCATTAATATCTCTGATTACGGGATCTGTAACAAAAGAGTAACTTATTTTTTTTATCCTTGTAAGTAGCTGTAAAACCTTTTGAATTTATGCTAGTAAAGGGATAAATAGCATTAATAAAAGGTGTTCCAAGTATAATTGGAGGGTATAACTGATTTTTTACCAGGAAAAAGAAGTGAGGAATGCATACTTTGTTTTGACAAATACGTGTATTAGGTAATTTATACTTTATATCTAAAGCATGACCAGAAGTAGATTTAACCATATGAGTGATTTTTTGAAAATATTTCGTAGGTACTAATCCTTCTTGAATGCAGCTCACATCAGCTCCACTATCAATCATAGCAACGTCAGTTATGGAAAAACTATTATCAATTAAAATAGTACACTTAATATACCATTTATGAACAGTAACAATTTGCATCATTCCTAAAAACATATCATGTTTCGGTTTGAAATCAATAGGTTTTTCACTATCGTCATTTTCATAAATAACTTTACATTTGTCATTAGATAACTCAGCTAGGGAATTATTTTTCTCTATCTGAGTAATCCTGTGATCACAAATTATTTGATTTTTTTAAGAGACTTAATTTCTCTTTTCAAATTTTCAATTTCGATTTTTAAATCGTCAAAAGAAGCATCTCTGATTGGTGTATTTTTATTATTAAAACAGTTATTAATTTCGGACAAAGAATAGTGCCCAGAATACTCAAATTCGTTCTTTTGTTTTTCAAAAGGTTTTAAAGAATTAGAACTTGAACTAGCAGCCAAATTTATAATTTTTTCACGAAGTTTATCATCAGTAACTTCCTTTAAAAGTTTTATTACATTATCATATGTAATAATTTTCATGTTCAAATCTTGAAATTGAGATTGTAATTTATAAAATTCATCATAATCACAAGTACATGTATCACCTTTGCAAGTTGTACAAGTATTATCAATATTTTTATCACTATCAGATAAATCAAGTATATCGACTTCAGCTTCAGATTCTGACTCAGAATTATAATTAGATTCTGATCCGGAAGTGTATAAAAAACTATAAACCTTATTACATAACTCATCGCCTAGTTCTAAGGTTTTCAACTTTTGAAGCTTACAATTTGGAGCTATGTGGCCAAAATTTTCGCATTTGTAGCACTTAATATCAACAAGATCTTGTTTAGACCTATTTTTCGTTAATCTAGTAGACTTACCATGGGCTTTTCTAGCATCACGCTCTTCTTTGGATCTGTATCTCGAATTGCTTCTTCTTATAAGGGCTGTCAGGGTTAGGATATGTATGATACCTATTTTTATTTTTCTTGCTATGAGTAGAAGTCTCGGGTAAACCGAACTGGGTGCAAAAATCTCCTAATTGAGATTTCTCCTCAAGCTTATTTATCTTAAGTTGTCTAGACAATTTTAACTCATTACACAAGTTTAATACTTCTTGTGTGCAAACTCCTATCAATTTTCCATAGGTATAATCCTTATACGGAATTTCACCGTAGTTAACCCTTAGAGCTTTTCTTACTCTTTCAGCAAATAAGGAGGGAAGGCCATCTATAAACTTAACTTTCCAATGTTCATACTTATTCTCGGGTAATTCCATAACCCTACTCATAAAGGTATCTTTATACCATCTAAATTCACTAAGAGTTCTACATCTAAGACCGTTCAAAAGAGTACGAACAGTCTCATTCTGATTGGTAGATCTACCATTGAAGTGTTCTAGAATGGTAAGTACAAGGGTATAAACAACATCTTCTCTATTTTTTACTATAGCCATGCCTAAGTTATCAGCTCCTTCGTCAGTGGCTATTGCATTAATAACCGAAGACTTTTCTTCAACAGATAAATAATTATCCCACCAGCCACGAAGTTGGCCAGTAAAACCTGCAATAATCATTTGAAAATAGTTCTATCTGTATTTTTTAGACTTTTACAGATAGTTGCATACATAAGCATTCTATGCACAAGAATAGTCAATTGTCTATCAGTCAAACCATCAAGATTCCATTCATAAATTTCGGAACCACTGTAAGACGTATTAGTCCAATTCCAATCACGTTCCTCTATTAAGACATCTTGAGGAGTAGGACGGAAATAATAATAAGTTTGCATTCTGGTTTTATCAGCATACTTACTATTTGGTTTAATTAAACCTTTGAGTTTATTAAACTCTGACCAAGTTTCATTTTTATAATCAAAAATAGTCTCAGTTTTATCCGCAAAATTTTTTGATAAATCAATTGACTTAATACTTAAACCAGAAAGCTTTTTATCAAGAAGTTCTTCCATATCATTAAAATGATTTAAATTTAAAATCCTGAATCTCAGGAGGTCTTTGAACATAAGTAAGAACAATTTGAGCAGCTGATTTGCTTCCTGAAGTGGAGGCAATATAAGTTATCTTCTTGCTAGTACTCATTTCTTTTATCAAAACTGTTAACTCATCAAGTTTTTTATCAAGAGATTGATATGTTCACCCAAAACTTTAACATACACACTTAAATAATTATTTTGAGAAATTAGATTATTAATTTCTGCGATGCTAACTGCATCAACATTTTCATCAATAAATTTCTGAAATGCCGAAAACGTGATACCTATATTATTAGGTAAAATAAAAGGTGCTTGAGGAGGTTATATAGCTTTAATAATATTACCACTTCCATCTTTATAAGGTCTTTCGAAAACCTTTATATAAAGTGGTTATAAACCAAGGAACAAAATACATAATTTGATTATGCAAAGCACAAGTTTCATAAAACTCTTGAGAAATATTATTTAAATCCTCTTTACTATAAGTTTCGAAAAACCAAGTTTGAAATCGGTTTCATTTATCACTAAAGAAATCCTTTTGAATATACTTTCTTGCTAGTGACCCTAGACTAAAATCGATTTGGTGTGGAATCATTAACTATCATTGGGGTTGAAATTCATTTCAGATGCAGAAGGAATATCCTTATCAGAAATATTATCATTATCCTGAAAAGTATTTGTTTGAGGGTTAATTTTAACCCTTCAACAGGCTTATCACTAATTCTAGTAGAAATAGTGTGCAAAGAAGTTGCACGATTTTGGGCTGGTCCATAGACTGGTTCAACAGAAGAAATATGTTGAATAGCAGGTAAAAGTCTATGATTATAAAATGAATGTATGTTATAAATAGTAGACTTATCATAAAATTGAATACAAATCCTACCATCCGGATTTTGAGTAACATGCAACAATTCACTATTTGACACAGCGTCACTGATCTGACTTGGGGATATAACCGAATTTAAAGTCCAAGTAGTCGGGAAATTAATTTCTTCCCGCTTAATAGGTCTCCTTGTGGTGACCTTAGACTTAGTAAAATTTGTTTCCACCAGTATAGTCTGATTCGATGTATCGTATAATTTACATCTTGGATTTAATGTGGACAACAATTTGAAATAAATTCTGTAAGATAAACATATAAGTTCAGAACCAGGTGCATAATTATAACCATGCGTTTTCACATTTAATGTCAATGCCTCAAGTATATTAACAGAAAGAGATAATTAAAGATTGGGTTGAGTATTGAAATATACTGGACCATAGGCCACTGTAGATTCAATTGAACCCATCAGAGACTGTCTGAAATTCAAGTTTCTAGCATCTCAAAGAGCTTCCAAAAATGTCTCTGGTAACCCTTTAAGGGTTAATGATTTAAAAGCAATTTGAACCATACCAATATGCAGATAATTATAATGATTTTTATACAGATTAACATCATGTTTATTTAATAAACGAATAGTCTGTTCTGACGAACTTAAGGCTAAAGACTGCTCAGTTGTCTTTATCAATTGTTTTGAAGATAGTTTATCAAACCAACCATAATCATAAATTGTTTTAATAGAGACTTTGGGAATTGTCCATTTATTTAACAAATCAAGATTTTGAAGTATATCAACCTCTTCAAGTCTAGTACTTTTAGTACTTGTTTCTCCCAGATCCATTCCAAAAACATTATATCTATGTTGAATACTTCAGATCTATCACATATTTACCATGAAAGTTCCTAGGCTCTGATAATATTTTACAGGATCAAGGCTGGCAGTAGTCCACTCGGCCAGTAACCCAAATATACAAGAATTTTTATAGAGCTTAATGACTGTATTGAAGGATCTATCCTTTTACCCAATCAAGGGGCCTGTCTGGATCTAATACATGCTCTTATTGAGCCCATGTGTCTAGGGGTTCTAACCGTGAGAGAGGACACCCTTTTAACACCTTCAGCGGGCTTTAAGTGGCATGGCTTGCTAGACGGAGCCACTAAGGCAAAGCCAATAAGAGTAGTACTAGATTCGACTGTACCACCATCTTGGAACCAAGCCAAGAAACTATATTAAAATTATTTTATATTTGATAGAGTCTAGATCTTTCATGGTTAATATGCAAGAGAAGTTAGATATTCAACATAGATATGAATCTTTTAGCCGGACATTGTCACGACTGGGGAGAGAAACGAAGTAATTTAACCACTATCAACTAAAGAAATAAATAAATTAATACCTCTTAAGGCCGGAATGCAAGGCATGAATGTTATAACCTGGAAACTTTATTTACTTCACACTAGTTACAAGAGAAAGAGAGATTTACAAGAGAGAGTGAGAATGGTTGATCCCTTCTCTCCTAAAAAAATGGTCCTATATATAGAAAAGGAAAAAAACATAAAGAATCTATGTACATTAATATGGGTCCCCTATGTGGGTCCCTTAAACAGTGTATCTACTGTTGAGGGGTCCTTGGCGACTTTACTGTTGATCATAGTCCGCATTTTTCTAATTATTTCATTTGTTGGACGAAATCTTCTGCCTTTTCCATGACTTTATCAGATAATATCTTTTCTGATTGCATAGGCTGGGAATCTTCTTCTGCAATATCGTCGTTTCTTGTTTCACTTTGCATCGAAGTGTCATATTTTTCATACTGATTAAGGGAGTGAAGTAAATTTCTTTTTACTTCTTCCAAATATTGGTTGATCATTTCTTCTTATCTTCTTCTTGAATGGAGATTCTTCTAGCAATATGTTTGACTGAGCTATCATTAATCATTTTTTTCTGAGGAGTTGTTGATTAATCTTGGATTTTTGCTTTAATAGAATCCAAGAGTTCTTGACCATATAAGACTTTTGTTTTGGGATCTTTTTTATCAATTTATCTATATAAACAAGGAATTTGTTCTTCAGTGAATCTCAATTCGGGAGTCCATTTATGAATCCATGGAATAGAGAATTCCATAATGAAATATATTTGGTCAATTTTTTCCAAATAACATATATGATCTGTATGGTATAACTCATTCAAATCGAGCGAAATTTTTGTCCATTCCTTGTATAACGTAAGAAATGGGTCAGGTAATATTCTGACTGTCAGACCATGGTATGACCACCAATTTAGGAACCAACTAGGAATGGGTTCTGCAAATATCTTTGCACCTACCTTTATAAACCAAGTATGTTTGTGTCTCTCATTATTATAATAAAGCACTTTATCAAAGGCTTGGATATAATCCCAATATGTAGAATTCATACGGGTTTTGTTAAGGCTTATCTGCCTTTCTTACATTGTGGAAAGCCCCCAATATTCAACAGATATAATCTGTTTAATAATTATTTTTGAGAAGTTATAAACATTCTCGGCCGTGTTATAACCCGAAAAGTGCTGAAATTTAGTACTGCATGTACTAGTGAGAATAGTTTCATAATAAGAACGGGTTTTGTATAACTCACCCGGGTAATATAATCCATTAATCAAATATCTCTGGAATATCTTCCATGGCTCATATTTTCTCTGAATCTCAGAGTTTTCTAAAAGAAATATCATTTCTTTTTTGGGCAGTTTTTCATAGGACTTGATATCATCAGTGTCCTCTTCTCTAGCAACTGAAGCAAATGTATTACTTTGCTTTTGGGCAGCTAAATATGCCTGCAGATCTCCGTATAACGGGTTGTCTTTTGGAATATCTTCCAGATGAATAGAAGGACTTGACGAAGATTCGCCTTTGAGAGATATTAACTAAAATCCTTTTTCCTTTTTGTATTACTGGGGAGTTAGATGAGGATCCGTATGACGATCCATGAGAATATGAGTTTCCTGGGGGTGATCTTCCCCCTTTCCCTTTGCCTCTTCCTCTGGCCCACGGAGGGTCCATGCTGGAAATATAGAAACTCATTTTATTAGGATAAATAATAGTCTTGCATATCATCTCTAAATTCACTAAGAGTTCTACATCTAAGACCGTTCAAAAGAGTACGAACAGTCTCATTCTGATTGGTAAATCTACCATTGAAGTGTTCTAGAATGGTAAAAGCAAGGGTGTATATATATATATATATTGCCACGACCCAATTTTGAAGTCGTGATGGTGCCTGTCGTAGGACCAGGCAAGCCGCCCATTTTATCTAAGCTAAATTCAATTTCAAGTAAAAATACAATTTTTAAGCGAATTTACTGATAATATTAATAATCTAAAGTTTTTGAAACAATATCTGAAACAAAATTTAAAATCTCCAACCCCGGATCCAGTGTCACTCAGTCATGAGCTACTATAACATAAAGCAAGGAAAAGGAGAAATGGACAACATAGTCTCAAAATAAAGAACAATAGGTAGAATAAGAAAGAGAAGACGAGGTCGCGATCGCCAACTGCTACCTCTTCAACTCCAATGAAACTCTGACAGCTCCTCAGTATCCATTACTGGGTCCCGGTGTTCCTGGATCTGCACACAAGGTGCAGGGGGTAACGTGAGTACACCAACTCAAAAGTAATGAACCCAAACTATGGGCTGAGAGGTAGTGACGGACTAAAACTCAGAATTTACAATAGACAGTATACATAAGTTAGACATGCTAACAGTTTATCAGAATGAGTAAATATGCCAAGTATGCTAGTATACTCTACATGCCATCATAAAGAAAAAGTGTATAAACCAGCGTGGATATGCACATAATGTTCACAACCCTCACACAGTAGTCCACTCAGTACTGTATATGGCTCTCAGGCCTTGGGAAGGTCCATCCCGGAAGGTACATAATCATCGGTGATCGTAGTCACTCCATACTGAGGAAAAAGGCCAATCCATCCCCACGGAGAAAGTCCATCTCCAGAATACAACACTCGGACAAGATCCATTTTCAGGGACGATCCATCCCTCACATAACATCCACTTCGGACACGATCCATGCCCAGGGAAAATCCATCCCTCAACATCAATGCGCTCACTGGGGGTGTAAAGACTCCGGAGGGGCCCTAGTGGCCCAAGTGCTATATCAAGCCAATGAAGGCATGATTTAAGTATCGTTGCGGTGTGCAGTCTGATCTCATAACTGTCTCAATAACAGGCTCTCGGCCTCACTCAGTCATTACTCTCTAGTCTCACTCACATGGATCACAGATGCATCTATTAGCCCGAAACAATTATAAGTACGCATATAATTAACAATACTGAGATTGAGGTATGAAGTGATATGCTATAACAGGACTGATTATATGAAATCAAATAATCACAAAATGAGACACTAATATACGACCACTCGGGTCTCGGCATTTTTGGCGTGAAGCCTAGCATGTATACTTAACATGATTTCTAACAGGTTCACAATTACTACATTAATAGAAGTGCGGATATCGATCAGTAATAGCTACTAGACAAATGTCATGGGATAAGCCAGGACACAAATACTCGGTGCACGTCCGTTACTTGGCATGTGCGACACCTCAATTATAGTCATGAATCATTTAGCTCGGGGTTTCGAACCCTCAGAACCAAGTTTGGAAACGTTACTTACCTCAAAAACTGGCTAAAAGCCTATCCCTCAGTGCCTTTGCCTCTATATTGGGCCTCTGAGTGCTCCAAATCTACCAAAAATCAGATTCATATCATTATAATATGCCAAGGAATGAAACCCTTTCGAAAATTACAAAATTTACCCAAAAATACCGAAATTGGTCAAACCTGACCCCCAGGCCCACGTCTCGGAACTTGATAAAATTTACACCACAAGAATCCCCATCCTCCCACGAGTCTATACATACCAAGAACACTGAAATCAGAGTCCAAATAACCCCTCAAATTCCCATTTTAAGGTCTCTAAATCACAAGTCCTAATTACCCATTTTTAGCACTGATTTTCCCCAAATTTCGCCATTAATCAGACCTTTAATCACATATAAACGAGTTTTGAGTCCAAAATCCTTACCTCAATGAAGAACTATCGATTTCCCTCTTAAAAAACCCTTCAAAAGCTTCAAACCCGAATAAGAATGGTGAAAGAATGACCAAAATTCGTTAAGGTCCCTTTTTATATGTTCTGCCCAGTGATGAACGTACCTGCAATCCTTTTCTCGCACCTGCGGTCCCAGGTGCACACCTGCGAGAATTCACTTAAAGGGCCATTTCTGCACCTGTGACAAATCCCCCGTGCCTGCGACTCCGCAGGTGCGGTCCAAGTCTCGCACCTGCGATCTTCTTCAGCCTGACCGAGTTCTGCACCTGTGCCCCTTGTCCGCACCTGCGGCTTCCCTTCCACAGGTGCGGCCACACCAGAAGGACAGCAATTTCTGCTGCATTTCTCCAACTTCAAACTCCCCGAAGGCTATCCGAAATCAACCCGAGCCCCTCAGAACCCCAAACAAAAATACCAACAATTCCCATAACCCCATTCAAACTTAATTGAGCCTTCGAAACACCAAAAACAACGCAAAAACACTAAAATCACCTCGAATTCAGCCTATGAACTTTGAAACTTCTAAATTTCACCAAAGATGCCGAAACCATCCAAAACATATCCGATTGACCTAAAAATTTTCACACATATCCAAAATGACATTACAAACCTGCTCCAACTTCCGGAATTCCATTCCGACCCAGATAGCCTATTTTCCCCTACCGACCGGAAATCGCCAAAAACTAACTTTTGTCAATTCAAGCCTAATTCTACACCGGACATCAAAACTTCATTCTGAACACATTCCTAAGTTCCAAATCACCTAACGAAGCTATACGAACTATAAAATCCACATTCCGAGGTCGTTTACCCAATAGTCAAATTTCGGTTGACTTTTTTAACTATAAGGACAACTTAAGAGACTAAGTGTCTCCTTTGTCAACATGACCACTCTGAACCAGAGTCAACCAACCCAACGCCACACAAAAAAAAATATGAAACACACAAGCAATGAAGCTGAAATGGGGGAAACGGGCTAAACTCTCGGAACGACCGCCGGGTCATTACATTATCCGCCTCTTAAACAAATGTTCATCCTCGAACGTGCCAAGAGTTGTTCCAAAACCCATCAAACCGCCGAATAACCTTACCATGCACATACTCGGGGGTGACCCCACATCACCCTACCCCCCATCGATCTAATAACACAACACATTCGAATTCCACTATATCCAACCTAATCCCTACGCCTTAGAACCCAAATTCCACTTCAGAACTCATCTACAAGATTAGAATCATGCCTCCACACATCGTATATGCCTGAACATGTTGTACCCAACCAGATTCATAACTCAAGACGAAGTCACATGGTATATCACCTATCTCAAACACTCCTAATGATAAGCTCAAATCACAACAGACGCGCAACCCACCCAAATGCCGGTAATAAACCCGACATCGAACAGAGACCCGTTATAACACCTCAAATGTACCCAACATGAGGAATGACACCAACCAAGAGAACAATCTCTCATTATTAACGAGTAACACCACGATGAAATGCTAAGAATTTCTCACACATCGCCGAACATAATCACACGAATCTGAAAGAACACAACTCATACGTCCAAACTCTATGATACTCAGCTACTTTAACTTAATCAACTTCTCTAGAAGACCACAACAGAACCGCACCATGTGTGCCCAAAACCAATGAATCACCGCTCCCCGAAAGGGACGGGTAACCCCTAGATCATCTCGGAGCACAAATCAACCCAATAGCCATTAACTCACACCCTCACAATAGCTCTACGGAGTCAAACAATCTGATTCGGTGAAAAACACCTACATCAAGTCATACCTAAAAGTATCATCATGTTCTGATCAAACTACGTCGAAACCGACCATACTCAGAAATGGAACATCCACCCGAGTCTCTAGACCCCCAATAGGTACCTCACATGACCGACACATGCGGTTCGTAATAACAACATCACCCACAAGGGCAAGCACATGAACCGATGAAACAAAAGATTCACGGGGCGTATCCAGAGAATGGGCAAAAATATGATGAACATGTGAATATGAAAAAACGAAATCAAATAAAAAAAATGAAGCTTCTCGTGACTGACTGAAACAATACTTGGGATCACAGCATCAGAAGCCATTGCATCCGGTCTGGCTGAAAATGCATAGAATCGGGCCTGATCACCACTGGGTCGACCTCCGCCTCTAGGGCAACCCCTACCTGCCTGACCCCCACCTCTAACTTCCTGGACGGGAGGTGCAGCTACTAGGTCTGAAGTCGTGGGCTGACTCCTCTGTGATAAGTACCTCTCGCAATACGGGGACAAAACCTCTTGATATGGCCCACATCTCCACACTCAAAGCAACCTCTCTTGGAGAATGGCATTGGGGACTAAAGGGAACCCCTAGCACCAGGATAACCACTAGAAGAACCAGGCATATATGAACTCTGAACCGATGGTGTCCAAGATGAACTTTGACCTGGCAGGGCACTGAAAGATGGGTGCACCTGATGCAAACTGTGAAGATCATGACCAACTGATCCACCGCGATAACCTGAGCGACCTGGTTGAGCCTGCCTGAATGGACGTCCTCTGTCGGGCTGAGGCTGCCCCCTAAAGGAACCCCACCAAATCTCCCAGATCCTCGAGACCTCTTGGCCTCCCTCTCGATTCGCTCCTAGCGGCGAACTGACTCTATCTCTCTGGAAATGTCAACCACCTCCTCAAAAGAAGCGCCAAATACCCTCTCCCTAGTCAGAAAAATCTGAAGCTGATAAGTGAGGCCATCAACGAACCTCCTGATCCTCTCCCTATCCATGGGAACTAGCCAAATAGCATGACGGGCCAACTCGGAGAACCTTATCTCATACTGCATCACGGTCATGTCCTCCTGGCGCAACTGCTCGAACTCCCTGCGCAGCTCCTCCTTGCGGGACTATGGTATATACTTCTCCAAGAACAAAATGGAGAACTGAAGCCAGGTAAGGGGCGCTGCATCAGTAGGTCTACGCCTCTCATAGTCCTCCCACCAAGCGAGTGCAGCTCTGCAAACTGGAAGGTAGTAAATGGGACCCCACTAGCCTCCAATATCCCTGCTGTGCGAAGGATCCTCTAACACTTTTCCAAAAATCCATGGGCGTACCTCGCCCTCAGTACCACTAAAAATCGGAGGTTGGAGTCAACTAAACCTCTCTAACATGCGTTACTCGTCATACGCCAAAGATGGGACCACAAAATCCTGGGCTGGGGCAACAGGCTGGACTGGAGCGACCTCCGGTGTCTAAAGCCCCTGAGTAACCTGCTCAGGTGTCTGGGCAGCTGGAGTCTGAGTGCCTCCCCTAGCCTGAGAAGTAGCGGTAGTAGTAGACATGGTGACTGCCTGTGCAAGACTGGTGCACACAGTCAGAATCTGAGCAAGGGTCTCCTGAAGACCCGGAATCACAATAGGCATTGCGGGTGCCTGAGCCTGTCTCGCTGGAATCTCAACGACGGGAACCTGGTCCTAAATAGTTGGAGGGTCCACATGTGTTGTCTCGGCTGTTGCGCAGCCTGCACCCCTCCCTTGGCCACGGCTTCGATCCCTCGTCGGTCCAGCTAGTGTCTGATAAGACTGATCGGTAGCGCGCGTCCTCACCATCTGTGAGAGAATGAAAAAACAAAAGCTTAGTTACAGAAATCAACAGATTCGCATGAAAGAATTTAAGAATGTGAGATTTTCTTCCTAAGGGTTCTGTAGCCTCTTGAAGATAAGTACAGACGTCTCTGTACCGATCCGCAAGACTCTGCTAAACCTGCTCATGACTGGTGAGACTTATTTAATCTAGAGCTCTGATACCAACTTGTCACGATCTAATTTCAGAGTCGCGATGGCGCCTGTCGTAGGACCAGGCAAGCCGCCCATTTTATCTAAGCTAAATTCAATTTCCAGTAAAAATATAATTTTTAAGCGAAATTACTGATAATATTAATAATCTGAAGTTTTTGAAACAATATCTGAAACAAAATTTAAAATCTCCAACTCCGGATCCAGTGTCACTCAGTCATGAGCTACTATAACATAAAGCAAGAAAAAGGAGAAATGGACAATATAGTCCAAAAATAAAGAACAACAGGTAGAATAAGAAAGAGAAGACGAGGTCGCGGTCGCCAACTGCTACCTCGACAACTCCAATGAAACTCTAACAGCTGCTCAGTATCCACTACGGGTCCCGGTGTACCTGGATCTGCACACAAAGTGCAGGGGGTAACGTAAGTTCACCAATTGGTTGTTGCCTCCACAATTGCCTTGATTATTATTATTATGCCAATTCCCTTGGTTGTTGCTTCCATTCCACTTGCCTTGGTTGTTCCCACCATTCCAATTACCTTGGTTGCTAGAATTCCAATTGCCTTGATTGTTCGAAGGTCTCCATTGTTTTTATTAGGGCCTTGGTATCTGTTTCTTTTCCCGTGAAAGTTTTTCACATATTGGACCTCTTCATCTTGATCGTTGTAAGAATCGCTGTGATCACACCCACTATCATCTTGCACAAAATTGTCCATTCTTTGTTGCACTTCTTGTTCTTCTCTTGTTTACCAACGTATTGACTCCCTCCGTAGCATTGAATTGCCTCGGGTTTTGCACTTGTTGAAATTGATCTTTTGCCAATTGGTTCATGGTGGTTGTCAACTCGGCTATGGCTTGCCTATGTTCATGTAACTCTTTATGAAGAAGAATCACATTTGGATCACCTTGTGCAACATTGTCTTTATATTGCCATGCCGATGAAGTATCTGCCATCTCATCCTAAATATCACACGCCTCAGCATAAGACGTAGTCATGAAGTCCCCACCAGCAAGTTGATTCACTACACATTGTGTCACGCCCCGAAATCCCACCATCGGGCCGTGATGGCGTCTAACATTGAACCCGCTAGACAAGCCAACGTGTACAACTAAACTAGCATAATAACATCAATTTAACAGAATAAGCTAAAACAGTTCACAGCTTAACAGCGAAAATAAATATGGTTTCAAGGCTAAGTAAAGACAACATAATACAACAACGCATAAATTCCCAAAACCCAAAATCACAAACTCACGAACTGTCTATAAGGGTGCTAAATACAAACTCTGAAAGGAAATACATGACTGTCTCTGAAACTAGAGGAAAAACAATACAGACGTGAAGACAAAGGGATGGAAGAGACGCCAAGGCCCACGAATGCCAGCGGGTATACCTTGAAGACTCTAGGATAAGCTGCAAGACACTCCTACTAATGATGCCCTCCGGGTCCGGCTGTGTAATCTGAACAACATAAAGAAGTGCAGGTGTAGCATCAGTACAATCGACCCCATGTACTGAGCAAGTGCCGAGCCTAACCTCGGCAAAGTAGTGACGAGGCTAAAACACGACAACCAAATGTACCTGTGCAGTATATATATATATATATATATATATATAAACAATGGAAGAGAAATATAGGAAGTAATCCATCAATAAGGGATGGGGAACATGTTGTCGGGAGATAACAGTTTCATATAATAAATCTTAACAAAGAAAGTAACAACAAGGTCAGAATATCAATAAGGACCAGAACTCACAAGCTTGCACGGCATCACCCTTCGTGCTTTTACTCTTGTCCTCACTATGCAATGTATAATGCAATAAATTTAAATCATGGCACGACATCACCCTTCGTGTTTTTACTCTCGTCCTCACAATGCAATGTATAATGTAATTAATGTAAATCATGGAACGGCATCACCCTTCGTGATTTTACTCTCTTTCCTCACAGTATAATCAATGAATATCGGTACGGAATGGTACATCGTAAGGAACGGCATCACCCTTCGTGCTTTACACTCTTCCTCACAATAGTGAACAGTGCACGTCATCACCCTTCGTGCTTTAACACTCTTCCTCACCCAAACAGAAATCACAAAGAACGGGCAAGGGAGTAAACAGAATAGAAATAGGAATCCCGACAAGGGAACAATAACATTAATCTCAACATCCCAGCAAGGGAGACAATATCAAACAATGCACGGCATCACCCTTCGTGCTTTACTCTCATTCTCACCAAGACAAGTGCACGGCATCACCTTCGTGCTTTACTCTCATACTCACCAAAACAAGTGCACGGTATCACCCTTCTTGCTTTAACACTCCTCCTCACCCAAACAACAATTACAAACAAAGGGCAAGGGAGTAAATAGAATAGAAATAGAAATCCCGGCGAGGGAACATCAATTAAACAATTAAATCCCGGCAAGGGAACAATACAACGATGACCCGGCAAGGGTATATTTCAATAACTCTTTCTCTTTCTTTCACTTTCATTTCCATGATTTATTCTATCACTTGAGCCAATGCTCCAAAGGATGCAATTATCTCATATTCCGTCATCATTTGTTTTACAATTTGAGTCAATGCTCCAAAAATGTAATATCTCATATTTCTTCATTATTCGTTTCACAATCTGAGCCAATGCTCCAAAGATGTAATATCTCATATTTCTTCATTATTCGCCACCAATAATGCTGCCGCAAATCCTGATACATCTTCGCGGCTCCCGGGTGAATAAAGTACCGGGAACTATGGGCCTCCTCTAAAATCAAGTCTCGAATCCCATCAACATTGGGCAAACAAATTCGCCCCTGTAATCTCAAAATGCCATCATCATCTAAGGTCACTTGCTTGGCGCCTCCGCGCTGCACCGTGTCTCTAAGGACACACAAATGAGGATCATCAAACTTCCAATCACGGATACGCTCCAATAATGAAGAACGAGCGACCGTGTAAGCCAACACTCGACTAGGCTCAGAAATATCCAACCTCATAAATCGATTGGCCAAAGCCTGAACATCCAAAGCAAGCGGCCTTTGACTTACCGGAATAAAAGCAAGACTGCCCATACTAGCTGACTTCCTACTCAAAGCATCGGCCACCACATTGGCATTCCCTGGGTGATATAAGATGGTAATATCATAATCCTTCAACAACTCCAACCACCTCCTCTGCCTAAAATTCAACTCCTTTCACTTGAACAAGTACTGAAGACTCTTATGATCCGTGAACACCTCACACGCCACGCCATACAGATAGTGCCTCCAAATCTTTAATGCGCGAACAATGGCTGCCAACTCCAAACCATGCACTGGATATTTCTTCTCATGAATTGTCAACAGGTTAAGTATGAGCATCAGAGGCCTGGTGGTTGGTGATGTCGTACACTTATTTTGGTGAGTATGAGAGTAAAGTACGAAGGGTGATGCCGTGCACTTGTCTTTGTGAGAATGAGAGTAAAGCACGAAGGGTGTTGCTGTGCATTGTTTGATATTGTATCCCTTGCTGGGATGTTGAGATTACTGTTATTATTCCCTTGCCGGGATTCCTGTTTCTATTCTGTTTACACCCTTGACCGTTGTTTTTTATTACTGTTTGGGTGAGGAAGAGTGTTAAAGCACAAAGGGTGATGCGATGCACTGTTCGCTATTGTGAGGAAGTGTAAAGCACGAAGGGTGATGCCTTGCCGTACGATGTACCATTCCGCACGAAGGGTGATGTCGTGCCATGATTCACATTGATTACATTATACATTTCATAGTGAGGACGAGAGTAAAATCATGAATGGTGATGTCGCGCCATGATTTACATTGATTACATTATACATTGCATAGTGAGGACGAGAGTAAAAGCACGAAGGGTGATGTCGTGCAAGCTTGTGATTTTTGGTCCTTATTGATATTCTGACCTTGTTGTTCCTTTCTTTGTTAAGATTTCTTATATGAAACTGTTATCTCCCCACAACATGTTCCCCTTCCCTTATTGATGGATTACTTCCTGTATTTCTCTTCCGTTGTTTATATATATATATATTCGAACTGTGCAGGTACATTTGGTTGTCGTTTCTTAGCCTCATCACTACATCGCCGAGGTTAGACTCGGCACTTACTCAATACATGGGGTTGGTTGTACTGATGCTACACCTGCACTTCTTTATGTTGTGCAGATTACGCAGCTGGACCCGGAGGGCATCATTAGTGGGAGTGTCTTCCAGCTTATCCTAGAGGCTTCAAGGTATACCCGCTGGCGTTCGTGGGCCTTGGCGTCTCTTCCATCTCTTTGTCTTCACTTCTGTCTTGTTTTTCCTCTAGTTTCACAGACAGTCATGTATTCCTTTCAGACTTTGTATTTAGCACTCTTATAGACAGTTCGTGAGTTTGTGACTCCGGGTTTTGGGAATTTATGCATCGTTATATTATGTTGTCTTTACTTCGCCTTGAAACCATATTTATTTCCGCTGTTAAGTTGTGAACTATTTTAGCTTATTCTGTTAAATTGATGTTATTATGCTAGTTTAGTCGTACATGTTGGCTTGTCTAGCGGGTTCAACGTTAGACGCCATCACGGCCCAATGGTGGGATTTCGGGGCGTGACAAGTTGGTATCAGAGCACTAGGTTACTTAGGTCTCACAACTCACGGACAACTTGGTAGAGTCTGAGGGATTGGTACAGAGACTTCTGTATTTATCCCCCAGAGGCTGCAAAGTTAGGATGACTCCACATTTCTTTTCATCGCTGTCGTGCAATATGAATTCTGAGTACTGATTGAGTTTCTATTCTATTCTATCTCAGATGGCGAGGACGCGCGCCTCCCTTGGTTCCGCTCAGTAGGCCGACACTCCTGCTACAGCTCCTACGAGGGCTCGAGGTCGAGGACGAGGCCGTGCTAGAGGCCGAGGATGGGGTCGGGCTCAGCCTAGAGCAGCAGCCCTAGTGGAGGACCCTCAGGTCAAGTCTGACGAGGAGGTCCCAGTTCCGGCAGTCCCAGTTGGACCAGCTCAGGTCCCAGAGGGGTTCATAGCTACCCTAGTGCTTCAGGACACTCTTGTCCATCTATTCGGGCTCATGGAGAGTGTAGCACAGGCAGGTCTTCTCCTACTGCACCAGCCCTCTCTCAGGCTGGGGAGGTGCCCAGACTCCTACCGCCCGCGCGCCAGAGCAGCTAGCTCCACAGTTTCAGACTCCGGAACCTCAGCTAGCCGGAGTAGCTTAGCCGGGTATTGCAGCACCGGTAGCAGAGGGAGCAGCTATGTCAGCAAATGCTTTGTGGAGACTGGACAGGTTCACTATGTTATTCACTACTACTTTTACTGGTTCACCATCAGAGGACCCCCAGGATTATTTGGACAACTGCGAGGTTCTTCGGAACATGGGCATAGTGGAGTCCAACGGGGTTGACTTCGCTACTTTTCGGTTATCGGGCGCAACCAAGAGTTGGTGGAGAGACTATTGCTTAGCCAGACCAGGTGGATCTACACCTTTGACTTGGACTCAGTTCTCAGAGGTATTTTTGGGGAAGTTCCTTCCCATTAGTCAGAGAGAGGACCTCTGGAGGCAGTTTGAGCGTCTCCAGCAGGGATCCATGTCAGTCACCCAGTACAAGACCAGGTTCATCGCTCTAGCCCGACATGCTCTTATGATACTTCCCACTAATCGGGAGAGGGTTTGGAGATTTATTGAGGGATTGGCCCGGCCTATCAGACTTCAGATGGCTAGAGAGTCGGGTACCGATATATCATTCCAGGATGCGGCCAATGTGGCCAGGAGGATTGAGATGATTATGTCACAGGGTGGTGTCAGGGGGCTGACAAGAGGCCCCGTTATTTCGGTCGTTTCAGTGGAGCCTCATCTGGGGTGAAGGGATTCTTTAGGCAGAGGTCATCCTCCCCGACCCTTCCAGTCAGCTCTCCAGGTTTCCCATAGAACTTCAGGCGGTCCTGGTTATCAGACGCACTATTCTGATCAGCAGCCTTACAGTGCACCACCAGCTCCAGTCAGTGCACTGCCGCATCAGAGTTTCCGAGGTGGTCATTCCGGTCGACAGGGTTAGATTCAGTTCCCTCAGCAGCCGATGTCTTGTTACACTTATGGCGATCCGGGTCACCTTGCCAGATTTTGCCCTCGGGCACCAGGTAGTTTGCAGCATCAGGGTTCGCGTGCCATGGTACAGGCACCAAGTGTTCCACATCCTGCCCAGCCAGCCAGGGGTGGGGGTAGAGGTGCTAGAGGTAGAGGTAGAGGTCATAGAGGTGGAGCTCAGGCCGCCAGAGGTGGAGGCGAGACAGCAGCCGGCCGTCCCAGAGATGGGGTTCAGGGTGGTGGAGCCCAGCCCTGATGTTATGCTCTTCTAGCCAGGCCAGAGGCTGAGTCTTCAGATGCAGTCATTACAGGTACTATTCGGGTTTGTGACAGAGATGCTTCGGTGCTATTTGATCCAGGGTCTACGTATTCGTATGTGTCCTCTTATTTTGCACCATACCTGGTCATGCCTAGTGATCCATTGAGTGTTCCTGTTTATGTATCTACACCAGTGGGTGATTCTATCGTGGTCGATCGAGTCCATCGTTCTTTTGTTGTGGTGATTGAGGGTCTTGAGACCTGTGCTAATTTGTTGCTTTTAGGTATGGTTGACTTCGATGTTATATTGGGGATGGACTGGTTATCCCCATATCATGCTATCTTGGATTGCCATGCCAAGATGGTGACCTTAGCCTTACTGGATTTGCCCCGTTTGGAGTAGAGAGGGACTCCTGGTCATTCTACCCGCAGTGTTATTTCGTATGTGAAGGCTCGGCGTATGGTCGAGAAGGGGTGTTTGTCTTATTTGGCTTATGTGTGTGATTCCAGTGTTGAGGTTCCCTCTATTGATTTGGAACCCGTGGTTCGTGAGTTTCTTGAGGTCTTCCCTTCAGACCTGCCGAGGATGCTATCTGACAGGGACATTGATTTCTGCATTGATCTGGCTCCGGGCACCCAGCCCATTTCTATTCTGCCGTATCGCATGGCCCCGCCAGAGTTGAAAGAGTGGAAGGAAGAGTTGCAAGATTTTCTTGGGAAGGGTTTTATCAGGCCCAGCGTTTCTCCTTGGGGTGCTCCAATATTATTTGTGAAGAAAAAGGATGGTTCGATGAGGACGTGCATTGTTTGATATTGTCTCCCTTGCTGGGATGTTGAGATTACTGTTATTGTTCCCTTGTCGGGATTCCTATTTATATTCTGTTTACTCTCTTTCCCATTGTTTGTGATTGCTGTTTGGGTGAGGAAGAGTGTTAAAACACGAAGGGTGATGTCGTGCACTGTTCGCTATTGTGAGGAAAAGTGTAAAGCACGAAGGGTGATGTCGTTCCATACGATGTACCATTTCGTACCGATATTCATTGATTATACTGTGAGGAAAGAGAGTAAAATCACGAAGGGTGATGCCGTTCCATGATTTACATTAATTACATTATACATTGCATAGTGAGGACGAGAGTAAAAGGACGAAGGGTGATGTCGTGCCATGATTTAAATTTATTGCATTATACATTGCATAGTGAGGACGAGAGTAAAAGCACGAAGGTTGATGCCGTGCAAGCTTGTGAGTTCTGGTCCTTATTGATATTCTGACCTTGTTGTTCCTTTCTTTGTTAAGATTTATTATATGAAACTGTTATCTCCCCACAGCATGTTCCCCTTCCCTTATTGATGGATTACTTCCTTTATTTCTCTTCCATTGTTTATATATATATATATATATATATATATACTGCACAGGTACATTTGGTTGTCGTGTTTTAGCCTTGTCACTACTTTGCCGAGGTTAGGCTCGGCACTTACTCAGTACATGGGGTCGGTTGTACTGATGCTACACCTGCACTTCTTTATGTTGTTCAGATTACGCAGCCGGACCCGGAGGGCATCACTAGTGGGAGTGTCTTCCAGCTTATCCTAGAGGCTTCATGGTATACCCGCTGGCGTTCGTGGGCCTTGGCGTCTCTTCCATACCTTTGTCTTCACTTCTGTCTTGTTTTTCCTCTAGTTTCAGAGACAGGCATGTATTTCCTTTTAGACTTTGTATTTAGCACTCTTATAGACAGTTCGTGAGTTTGTGACTCCGGGTTTTGGGAATTTATGCGTTGTTGTATTATGTTGTCTTTACTTAGCCTTGAAACCATATTTTTTCCGCTGTTAAGTTGTGAACTGTTTTAGCTTATTCTGTTAAATTGATGTTATTATGCTAGTTTAGTTGTACACGTTGGCTTGTCTAGCGGGTTCAATGCTAGACGCCATCACGGCCCGATGGTGGGATTTCGGGGCGTGACACATTGGTTGGTGGTATTGATCCCCCGATAGAAAGTTTGTTGAATCATGTTCTCCATCATTTCATTGTTGGGCACTCTTTCACCATTGTTCTATATCTTTCCCATATCTCGTGTAGTGGTTCATTAGGCTCTTGCTTGAATGCGAGAACTTCATCCCGAAGAGTAGCCATGTGCCCGGAAGAGAATTACTTTGAAATGAATTTCTCCGCAAGTTCATCCCATGTCTGAATGGAGTGATTTGACAAACGTTCCAATCAATCTAAAACTTTCCCCCGTAGAGAGAAGGGAAAAAGCCTTAGCCTCAAAGCATCCTCGGAGACTTTTGTTTGTTTTCTTCCCCAACACATATCAACGAACCCCTTCAAATGTTTATATGCATTTTGACCCCGCGCACCGGTGAAGAACCCTTGTTGCTCGAGCAAAGTGAGCATCACATTGGTTATTTGAAATCTGTCTGCCCTAATATGGGATAGGACTATAGCACTTGCATACCCTTCATTCGGCAACACCCGGCGTGGAGCCGCTCGTGGTGGAGGTGGGGTGGAACGGGAACATTGTCTTGAGGCGGACGTCCTCATCTATTGGCTTGAGGTTCAAGAGGGACCTCATCCATTGCATCATCATCAACATCCAAATCCCCTATGTTTATGTTTCTGAGCTCGTTGTTTGCCATGATTGCACCTATATTACTTAGAAGTTAGTAACAAGGAAGGAAAATGAGACAATTCACACACAAAATCAAATATATAGCTAAATCCATTATTAGCTCCCCAGCAACGGCGCCAAAAATTTATCTTGTCCAAACCACACCTCTATTTGAGGTTGTGAAACAGTCAGAACAATAATAGTACCCAACAAGGAGACGGAGCCGATTTTTCACAGGGAGCTATGAATGGGACTGGGAGTATATATTTGAGTGAATGAGCTTAAATTATCTCGGATTACACTTCCACAAAAGTTGGTTTGTTGTTAAATCTATTTTTAAACTAAGGATTAAAACTAGAAAATTATTTTTGTTTGTTTTTCAAATAGTAAAAAGGCCTAAGGCTATGACCTTCACCTAGGTGTTCGCTTAATAGGTTGTAAGCCTTAAAGCTTGTTTTCTTGGTCGGGGTGGATTATAGCTATCAACACTCAAGTACCCACTCAATACCTCTCGGTCAGAGAGTGATTTTTCCCAATTTGGCTTTCTCATGTCCAAATGGGTATTGAACAAACCAGTTGATAATAAGCTCAATTCGGGTTTTAATATCTCTAGATTCAACGTTTTAAGTGAGTTTATCAATCTCTCGATTGACTCAATTGCTTGCTAACCAGGTTTTCCTAGACTAAGTTTCTCTTTCTTAAGTAGAGACCAAGTCAATTAGGCATGAAATAATGTTTGCAACCATTAAATCTCCAATTAAAAACAAGAACATGGCTAGATAATCAACACCCAACCATAAACAAGCAATAAATCAAACACCCATTAAGTTTACACACTAGGGTCGGGTCACAACCCTAGTGAAACTCTAGCTACTCATGCTTAAATTAGAAGATGAAGAAGGAAAAGTGATAATTAAACCCATATTAGTGATTGAAATGATAAAGCTAATATTCAAAAAGCTCAAAATGGATAAAATAACTAAAAGAAGCAAAGTAAACGGATGTTGATGTCAAAAGGTACAAAAGTTAACGTAAAAAAGTAAAACTATTCTATTTATATAGTTCTGGAATTTTCGAAAAAAATTACCCTTTTCAGAGGTTCTACGGCCTCACAATTCCATGTGCGGTCTGCACTTCTCTTGGCTTGGCAGGATTGAACTTTTGCATCCGCACATTCTGAACTGCGGCGACATCTTTCTATTTCTGCGGTCCGCACATTTCTGGGTGCGGCCACACAGGGCTCTTCTGCAGATCGCACATTTCTGAATGTGACCATGTAGTTAACTTTTGTGGCCGCACAATAATTGTGCGGTCCGCACTTCCTTTGAGCTTGGAATGAGAACTCTCTAAACTTCTGATCTTGCTTAGCTTCTGCAGCCACACATTTCATGTGCGGACTGCACTTTGCACTTGTTCTCTGATAAACTTTCCTTCACAATCTGCGGTCCGCACTTTGAGCTTTGTGCCTGATTTTGTCCTTGAGTTCAGATCACTCCTTCTTGAGTTGGATTTCATTTTTTAGGCTCATTTTTCACCATTCTTGCATTTAAGCATATTTTATCAGTTTGGAAACACAATTAAACGCTTTTGGACTAAAACAAAAGTAAAAAGGTGCTAATAAGTAGTCAAAATTCTCACTCATCAACTACTCCAAGATGGTGTGGGTGTATTTTCCAAAAACAAAAGATGAAGCATTTCCGACATTTGTTAAATGGAAGACGATGGTTGAGAGGCATACGGAAAGAAAAGTTAAGCGTCTTTGAACTGACAAAAGATTGGAATTTTGCAACTCTGAGTTCTATAATTTCTTCAATAGAGGGGGTATAGTGAGACACCGTACTTGTGTCGGAACACCACAACAAAATGGTATTGCAGAACATATGAACAGAACGCTTTGTGATAGGGCACGGATCATACTTTCACACTCATGTGTTAGCAAGAATTTTCTGGTTGAGGCAATCAAAACAGCTTGTCATTTGGTCAACATATCTCCATCCACAACTATTGAGTTCAAAACTCCTTTTGAGGTATGGTCCGGTTTACCTGGTGATTATTCAAATTTAAGGATATTTGGTTGTCCTACTTATGCTCATGTGAGGGATGGAAAACTTGAGCCAAGGGCAAAGAAGTGCATATTTCTAGGGTATACAACTGGAGTGAAAGGTTATAGGTTGTGGTGCATAGATAAAAAGACTACAGGGCTAATAATCAGTAGGGATGTAACATTTAATGAATCTGGCTCACTGGACAGTCAGAGAGAGAAGACAATAACGAAAACAGATCATGGTGTCAGTGACCGCATAGAGCTAAAAATTGAATCTCCACTAGCTCAGCTCAGTAGTTCTAAAGTAGAGAAAGTTGAGGAGATGCAAAATACTGATCAAGATGATAATGTTGATGCACATGCACAACAACAACCATATAGCATTGCAACTAGCAGAGAGAAAAGAGTGATTAACCTACCGCAAAGGTTTGCAAACATAGTTGATGGGAATCTTCTTGGATATACGAATCCTGTGGGATTTGCTTTGACAATTGCAGAGACCGTTGATGCGTGTGAGTGTTATAGCTATCCGGAAGTTATTCCAGGTACAGAACCAAATCAACAAATTAGTGTTATGGCTGAACTAAATAGAAGAAAAAAAGCATGATCGCGCAAAGCGCGGCTATTTAACTAGTTTAGTAGTATAAATGAAAATTTGAAGTTCATTAATATACATTTTATGTGGACTTTAAAACACGAGACATTTTTTCTCAATGTATTTGGTTCTCCCAATCCCTACGCCCAAAAGCAAGAAGCCTTCCAGCAAACTTTTTCTATATATTCGGATGTTATACATATATATATATATATATATATATATATATATATGTATAACATCCGAATATATAGAAAAAGTTTGCTGGAAGGCTTCTTGNTTAGTCTGCGCCGAAAATTATTTATATTTGACAGTCGAAAAAGTGTATAAAATTTGTATAATTTTTGTATATAATATACCGAATGTATATATATACAAAAGATATACAAATTTTATATATTTTCTTGCTATTATTTTTACAACGACTAAATAGTATCATATATTATTTTTACACACACATATCTATGTGTGGGTGTGAGTGTGTGTGGGTGTTCACGCACGCACGCGTAAGGACTTTGCTTTCCTTTTATTTAAATAAAGAAAATCAGGTTAGGGTGGACCCCGCGAACACTGGCTGAGTGGAAGTATAATATGAGCGCTAGCACTCAAAGGAGTAGCCAAACGATCATTAACGTAAGTAAAAACTGCAATAAAAGCATAGTTCAATCTCAATTTAATCAAAATTATTTGCCGATGTCTCATAGGGGCATTTGCATCTATACCCTCTTTTTGTGTCACGTTTTAACTTGTGACCGCTTTACAAAAAAATTGCAAGTGTATCCGCTTTTTCGCATAACTTCAGCATATGGGGTTGAAGTAACAAAGACAATCACGCAAAACTTCAGCATTCTAGTAGACGAGCCTGAAGTAGCAAGTGTGCTGAACTTAAGCATAGTAGCTGAACTTAAGCATAGTAGATGAACTTAAGCATAGTAGCTGAAGTTTTGTTCTCTATTTGCTGAAGTTTTTGTTTAACTTGTGCACGTCTTAACGCAAAGCTTTTGTTCGTAATTGCTGAAGTTTTTGTTTTTGTAACTAGCGAACTTCAGCTCTAGAGCTGAACTTTTTGTTTTTGTAACTGGCGAACTTCAGCTCTAGAGCTAAAGTTTTTGTTTTGTAACTGACGAACTTCAACTCTAGAGCTGAAGTAGTTGAAGTTTTGTTCTCTATTTGCTGAAGTTTTTGTTTAACTTGTGCACGTCTTAACGCAAAGCTTTTGTTTGTAATTGCTGAAGTTTTATTTTGTAACTGGCGGAGTTTTTTTTTTGTAACTGGCGAACTTCAGCTCTAGAGCTGAAGTTTTTGTTTTGTAACTGGTGAACTTCAGCTCTAGAGTTGAAGCTTTTGTTTTGTAACTGGCGAACTTCAGCTCTAGAGCTGAAGTTTTTGTTTTGTAACTGGTGAACTTCAGCTCTAGAGTTGAAGCTTTTGTTTTGTAACTGGCGAACTTCAGCTCTGATAAATATATTTATGGCAATCATCCTATGAACTGAAGTTCCATAGCAACACCATCAGTAGCAGAAGAAAGAAGAAGAAGAAGAAGAAGAAGAAGAAAAAGAAGAAGAAGAAGAAGAAGAAGAAGAAGAAGAAGAAGAAGAAGAAGAAGAAGAAGAAGAAGAAGAAGAAGAAGAAGAAGAAGGAGAAGAAGGAGGAGAAAGGGAGCTGAAGTTATTTAAAAAGTGGGTACAAGTTAAAAGTTTTTAAAAATTGGGTATAGGTTAAATGGGGGCGACCAAATAGGGCGCCCCATGCAATTTTTATTGTCTCATAACTATCTAAAGTCCTCTATACTTTTGTTGGCCTGAGGCAGCAGGTACTCAATAGAATACTTGATTTGAGGAGCAAGTTAATTAGAACACCGGCTTTTATATTATTATAAAAATAGAATATTAGTATTAGATGAAATTATAACTACTAAGTTGTAAATCTATACCTTAATGGTAAGTCAATATGTGCAAAATCTCTTTTTAGGTGAGAGCCAAAAAAGCAAAGCTCGTGAAATATAACATTTCTTGTACACTTGGGAGATATCAAATGTTTCCAATTATTTTAAGAAAGAAGCTTTAGTAGTGTACGAAGGGCTTTTCTTCCCAAAATAAGTGGGCTTTGGTGGGATTGGAGAGGTTTTGGGGCAAACCACAATGGGCCAGTTTTGCAAACACATCTTGTCAACAAGCTCTTGATGGGCCTAATTTGAATATCTAATTGAAGCCCATAATTCTCTTAGCATTAAAGAAAGGTTGAAAAATTAACCCAAATAGCCGTCCACCTAACCGATTAAACTAAAAATAAATGGTGGAGGTATAATATATACATAGTTTATGTATTATATATGTATAATTATGTATAATTATTGTATAATCTATGTATATGGTTAGAAAAAGTAAACAATGAATATAACCTGCTATTTGTCTAAAGATCCCTTAAAGATTTTTCAATTATTATTCATAATAATATGGTTCTTTACACATATAGTCGGTCAGATTTACTATTTTCCTTTTCTATTCGGTATATATATATATATATATCGATTTATTTTACTTTAAGTGGTTAAGTGGACACCTATTTAGGTTAATTCTTCATTTTCTCTAATTGAAGCCCATAATTCTCTGAGCATTATATTTTTCAATTATTATTAATTTTCTTACATAATTAGGGAAATAAAACAACTTGAATATATATTCTTACCAGAGGGTAAGAAAATACATTTACTTACTCTCTATTAAAAGCGAATGCATATAAAGATGCATGTGCTATATATGATTAATTCCATGATAATTTAAATTTGAATACATAATTTCACGATCAAGGAGACGTTCTGAAGTCAGGAAGTCAAAAGTTCATACTTCATACTTGAAACAACAGGATATTATATGTCATGTACTTCCACCTTCCCAATTTATGTGATATTTTTAAATTTTCGAGAGTTAATTTTGACTAATTCTCGAAACTTCATTGGACTAAATCACCTTAATATTTTAAAATTACAATTTAGATAATTAAAAATTATACATAAAGTTCTAATTTACAATTTTTCTTATGTCAATATGATGAAAAAATACAGTTTAAAATATTGGTTAAAATTTACATAATTTAAATCTCGAAAAACAAAAAATATCACGTAAATTAGAACGGAATTAGTACAAATCAGTTTTGCTCGGTTCTACATTTCTACTCGTATAGACGTATACTCTGGTAAAGTTGAGATGAAAAAGTTAAAACTAACTATGCTTGAAAATGAAATGTGATGAATGCATTTCTCTGCTGTTGTGGGCAAGATATATATACAATCGATTAATTAACCTACAATATACAAAAGTTAATTGTTAAGTTACGTGCCTTCGTGTATTTTGATGATCTAATAAATTTTATAATGAGAACCAGGTTGGGAACCTGTTACAAATCGTCAAAGTGCTCAAGAACAACAAGTCTCAAGTCTGGCACAAGTTCCAACAACTTGAGTCAAAGAAACGGCAGAGGAAACATATGGGTGTCAGTTCCTCTGATGACAGTACAAGTTAACTCTCTACAGCTGTAAAGTCGCTGCATTGTTTCACTGCACACGCAACAATGCAGCAGTCACTTTATGGAGCATGCCTTGCACCGGATGATTGCATACACTATCCCAATGTCTTCACTTGTATATTATCAACATGAGGCTAGGAAAAAAAACACTCACTTGCATAACCCTAAATCATCAAATTTCTCTCTCAAGTGTGTTTCCGACTTTGAGTGACTTCAAGGCTTCAAGAACAAAGCAACAACAAAACGAAGAACCAGATCCCAGCATTGTGTTACCGTATGTCTTTAGTATTGTTGTACCTTTGTTAGAGTGATATGCTTGTAATTCCTAGCCAGCTTAGTTAGAAGCATTCCGTAGGAAATCGTTTGTAATACCATAAACTTTGTGTTTGTATTTTGGCTAGAGCTAGTCAAAGTGTGAGCTTTGTAATAGAGTTAAAAGAGGCTTGTAATAGAGTTATTACAAGTAGATGAAGAATTAAGAGGTTAATTCCTAGATTACAATAGTTTGTAATCTAAAATTCGCTCAGTTAGTGAATTTGAAATCCTACGAGTGTAGGTTGTGATTTTTAATCCCGTTAGCTAGGAGTTTTCCACGTTAAACTCTACCATGTCATTTACTTATCATTATGTATGTGTGTTCTGTGAGAACTGATAGAGAACCAGGTTCGTTACATAGCTTGGTGGACTCTAAGTTTCCATCAAATAGTATTAAAACAAATTCTTTCTATAAGGCTAACACCTAGAAAGGATCCACATGGCTGCTCCACCAAACATTGAAGAAGGTCAATCAACCTACAGACCACCAAGATTCAATGGACAATACTACGGATGGTGAAAGAAAAGGATGCATGATTTTATCATGGTTGAAGATTAAGAGTTATGGGATGTCATATGTGAATGTCCTTTCATTCCCATGAAGACCATCGGCGAGCCAGTAGTGATAGTTCCAAAGATAAGGAAGGAGTACAACGATGATAACCTCAAAGTTATAGAGAAAAACTTCCAAGCAAAAAAAATTCTCGTTTGTGGTATTGAACCAGACAAGTATAACAGAATTTCAGCCTGTCAATCTGCCAAGGAAATCTGGGAGGCTCTCCAAACTACACATGAAGGAACAACTCAAGTCAAGCAGTCAAAGATCGACATGCTCACTACTGAGTATGAACTCTTCAGGATGAAGGATGATGAGTCCATTCAGGACATGCATACTCGATTCACCTCCATCATCAATGAGCTTCACTCTTTAGGAGAGATCATGCCAATGAACAAACTTATCAGGAAAATACTTAGTGTATTACTTGGTTCCTGATAAAGCAAAGTCAACGCTATCACAGAGGCAAATGATCTAGAAAAGTTGACCATTGATGAACTCATATGAAATCTAAAGACCTATGAAATGAATAAAAAGAAGGATCATTGATATTTAGCTTAAAGTGTATATATTCTATGTATATCGCTTCATATTTTTCTTTTGTTTCGTGAGTTTTAGATGATAAATATGATGATTATATTAATTTGAAGTATTTTTATGTGTAGGAATATCGGGATCAATCGGGAGCGAAACGCGCGAAATCAGAGCAAAAACAGACGAAATCGGAAAAACCGAGATTTGGGCGCCACATGCAGCGCTGGGCGCCACCTGTGGCGCTGGAGGCAGTGAGTATTTTATGGGCAGCGCCCTGGTGGGAGCTGGGCGCTGGCCAGGGAGCCAGCTATGGGGAATTTTTCTGTTTTTCCCAGGACAAGGTTATTTCGGCCCAAACCCTACCCAACACGTATAAAAGCAAGTCTAAGCTTATTTTTGAAGGAATTCATGCCACTTTGGAGAGGAAATACACACGGGATCATTAGGAAGCAAAGGATTATCGATTTTCTTCATCTTATTCTAGTATTTTCAATTTATGCAACACTTATGCAATTGTGTTATTTTAGAATGAGTGGCTAAACACCCATTGTTCTGGGGTTGTGGTTTAGCCATGAATATTGTTATTCGACATTAATTTAACCTTGATTATAGTTCACTCAATATATGGTTGTTTTTTCAATTCTACGTTTAATTGCTTAATTGTCTGGTCAGCAGTTAGGTTCTATATACTATCTATGTTATGCTTGGGAAAGTCGTATATAGATTAGAGAAAAATTGAAAAAAGCGCAATCTTAATTCTTCAGGGGAGCAGATTTGTGGTTAGGATAGGAATATACCTAGTCACCGTGCTTAATTAAACATCGTAATCTTAGNTCTGGAATATTTGTCTCTACTGAATACACACAACAATACTCTCGTTACTTGATACTTAGTTCTTTCATAGAATCGTAGTATAAAATAGTTACATTCCTGAATTTTATTTTGGCTTGATTAAATAACAACTAGAGTGATTTGGAAGGTAGTTTACACAAGTACCTGTGGGTTCGACATTCGATTTAACATTATATTACTTGCTACGACCACGTATACTTGCGTGTTCATTTGGGACCAATAAGTTTTTGGCGTCGTTGCCGGGGACTTGAATATAGACTACTTTCTAGTTTTTGCTTTAATTGTTTATTTCATTGAGTCTATCGTCACGTGATTTTTGCTATAATCTCAGGAACTTCGATTGAATGCGTAAGGTCAGAAGCCAGGACAGACTTGACGGCTTTGACCCCGAACCTGAGAGAACATTTCACAGGAGGTTGAGAGAAACAAGAGATACAGACAAAATTCAGGACCTCATCCAATTTCCTGTGAACATGGCAGAGGAACAACACATGGCTGTTCAGGAGGTGGCAATGCCCAGTATTGCTAATTTCACCTCCAGCATCGTGAAGCCCAGAATCACTGGGCACTTTGAGATGAAATAGAGCATGATCCAACTACTTCACGCAAACGGGCAGTTTATGGGTCTTCCACGCGAGGATCCACAGCATCACATTCTGAACTTCTTGGAAATTAGTGATACTTATATCACTAACGGGGTCACACCAGATTATGTGAGGCTCACACTTTTCCCATTCTCTCTATTGGGCGAAGTAAAGCGATGGCTGAAGGCAGAACCAGCTAATTCCATTATAACATGGAACGATTTGGCGAGAAAATTTCTGGAAAGGTTCTTCCCTTCAGGAAAGACTGTAAAGATCAGGAGTGAGATAGTCTCCTTTAGACAGAAAACGGGTGAATCTTTATATTCAACATGGGAAAGGTTCAAGGGGCTACTCAAAGACTTCCCTCATCACAATCAGACAAACGAGGTGTTAGTTCACACTTTCATCGAGGGGCTCCATCCGCAAAAAAAAATTGTGGGAGATGCAGCAGCCGGAGGTCAGGTGTTGGAGAAGAATTATGATGAAATATTTGCATTACTGAATAAATTCTCCAAAAGCAATCCAGACTGGCAAGGTGAGATGGGGAAAAATGTGGTTTATCGCCAGGGGTTCTTGAACTGGATGTGGTCTCAGCATTATCAGCCTAGATTTCCACATTGACTAACCAAGTCAATCAGATGAACCTGATCATTAACAAGCAACAATCTCAACCAGCGCAACAGGCCCAACCAGTGCAACAGATTCAAGTATTTTGTGAAGTCTGTGGGGAGGGTCATTCGAGTGATTTATGCCCAGTTAATCCAGAGTTTTTCTGCTTTGTGGGTAACATGAATAGGGGAAAAGCAAATCAATATGGAAACACTTATAACCCCAACTGGAGAAACCACCCAAACTTCTCATGGGGTGGAAATCAAGGCACTCAGAATCACTACAGGCATCCAGCACCTCAACAGCAGTACAAACCACCGCAGGCTGAACCATCAGCAAGCCTTGAGGAGATTATGAAAAGAATGATGAACGACTAACTTGCTTTCAATCAGAAAATAATGGCTGATCACCAAGCCTAGGCTGTAGCAATGAGAAATTTAGAACGTCAAGTGGGGCAACTCGCCAGTTCTCAAAATACCCGACCAACGGGGGCTCTTCCAAGTGACACTGAAGCTAATCCTAAAGCATCTGTTAATGCTATATCATTGNTTTCGAAACCGTGACGCTCACTGAGGAAGTTATCTCAAGAATTCAAATCAAGCTACCTCAAAAATTAAACGGGTAGTTTTACTATCCAAATCTCAATTGGTAAGCATACAGTCGGGCGAGCTTTGTGCGATCTTGAGGAAAACATCAATTTGATGTCGCTATCTGTGTTCAAGCAGTTGGGGTTGGGTGAGCCACGCCCAACAACAATGATTTTACAATTGGATGATCGCTCCCTTGCTCTTCCTGAGGGAGTAATTGAAGATGTGCTGGTTCAGGTGGGCTCTTTCATATTCCCAGTTGATTTTATTATCTTGGACTATGAGCCTGATCAGGAAGTCCCATTTATTTTGGGGCGTCCCTTCTTAGCTACGGACCGATCTATCATTGATGTGTGTGAAGGAAAAATGACGATGCGAGTCGGTGATCGAGTGAAGGTGTTTAATGTTTATAAGGCACTCATGTTACATGTCCATTATGAAGAGCTATCCATGATTACTGTAGTGGAAAGCAAATCGGCATCAATGGTTCCCTACATGAGTCCTATTGACCCTCTTGAGCGAGTGTTGGTTGGAGATGAAACAAGGGGAGACATTGAGAAAGTTCTTGAAGTATCCTGCAGTTACCTCCACGGGCTAGGAAAATTTGAAGAGTTGAACAAGCCTGTTACTCTAACCCCTCCTAAGCCATCTATTGAAGAGGCTCCAAAGCTGGAGCTCAAGCCTCTTCCAGTACACTTACGATATGCTTACTTGGGGAACTCTGAGACATTGCCTGTGATCATCTCATCCAGCCTGACCAATACACAAGAACAGAAATTGCTGAGGGTACTTCGTGAGCACAAAAAGGCGATTGGGTGGACCATTGCAGATATTAAGGGAATCAGCCCATCGTTTTGCATGCATAAAATCTTTTTGGAAGATGGACATTGCCCGAGTGTTGAGCAGCAAAGAAGGATAAATCCCATCATGAAAGAAGTAATGAAGAAAGAAGTAATAAAATTGCTGGATGCAGGTATCATTTTCCCTATTTCTGACAGCAACTGGGTGAGCCCGGTTCAATGTGTGCCCAAAAAGGGAGGGATGACCGTGATTGAGAATGAAAAGAATGAGCTAATTCCTACCCCCATTGTTATGGGTTGGAGAGTTTGCATTGATTATCGAAGGCTCAAAAAAGCAACCCGCAAGGATCACTTTCCACTCCCATTCATTGATCAAATGCTGGACAGATTAGCAGGGCATGAATATTATTGCTTTCTGGATGGGTATTCAGGTTACAATCAAATTGTAATATGCCCAGAGGATTAGGAGAAGACCACTTTTTCTTGCCCTTATGGCACCTTCGCCTTCAAACGAATGCTATTTGGTCTTTGCAATGCACCAGCCACCTTCCAGAGATGTATGATGGCTATTTTCACTGATATGGTGGAAAAATTCGTAGAGGTGTTCATGGATGACTTCTCAGTCTTTGGGTCATCTTATGATGATTGTTTGAAAAATCTGAGCATGGTGTTGGCCCGTTGTGAAGAAACGAATCTGGTGTTAAATTGGGAGAAATGTCACTTCATGGTGCAGGAAGGCATCGTTTTGGGTCATAGAGTATCTAAAAGTGGCATCGAAGTTGATAAGGCAAAAGTGGAGGCAGTTGAAAAACTACCTCCACCAATTTCAGTAAAAGGCGTCCGGAGTTTCTTAGGACACGCAGGATTTTATAGGCGCTTTATTAAAGATTTTTCTAAAATTGCTACTCCTTTGTGCAGGTTGCTGGAAAAAGATGTCAAGTTCAATTTTGATGCACCCTGCCTGAAGGCATTTGAGGAGCTCAAAAAGAAATTGGTAGCTGCCCCCATAATTGTTGCACCTGATTGGTCAGTACCATTTGAACTTGATGCAAGTGACCATGCAATTGGGGCGGTGCTAGGCCAAAAGAAAGACAAGGTGTTTTATTCCATCTACTATGCGGAGTAAAACCCTTGATTATGCACAACAGGATTACACCACCACTGAAAAAGAGCTGTTAGCTGTAGTGTGGGCCTTTGAAAAATTCCGGGCATACTTGGTGGGAACAAAAGTTATAGTCCACACAGATCATGCAGCAATCAGGTATTTATTTACAAAGAAAGAATCTAAAGCTAGATTGATGCGCTAGGTTTTATGGTTGCAGGAATTTGATGTGGAGATAAGAGACCGAAAGGGCACTGATAACCAAGTAGCTGACCATCTGTCAAGGATGGAAAATCATGATCATGTTGAGGAGGGTGAGATATTAAAGAAGTATTTCCTGATGAGCAACTTTTTGCTATAACCCAAGACCCTCCTATGTGGTATGCAGACTATGTGAATTATCTGGTGAGTGGGGTACTTCCCCCAGAAATAGAATCTGAAGCAAGAAAGAGGTTCTTACACGATGTGAAGTTTTACTACAGGGATGAACCCTACCTGTACAAAGAATGTGGTGATCAGTTAATGAGGAAATGTATTCCTGATAAAGAAGTGGAACTTGTGATGTATAGTTTTCATGCATCACCATATGGGGGCCATCATGGTGGCGATAGAACAGCGGCGAAAGTGCTACAATCTGGTTTTTTTTTCCAACGCTATTCAAAGATGCCCACGCATTTGTTAAAAAGTGTGACCAGTGCCATAGAACAGGAACGATAACAAGGAAGCACGAGATTCCTTTGAATAATATCTTGGAGGTCGATATTTTTGATGTACGGGGGATAGACTTTATGGGTCCATTCCCATCATCCAGGGGAAATAAATACATTTTGCTGGCAGTTGACTACGTGTCGAAATAGGTGGAGGCAATTGCATTGCCGACGAATGATGCCATGGTTGTCGCTGCGTTTGTGAAGAAGAATATATTCTCCAGATTTGGTACTCCACGTGCCTTGATTAGTGATGAAGGAACCCATTTTTGCAATCGGTTGTTGAATAACCTTTTAGCTAAATATGGGGTCCGTCATCGGTTTGCAACAGCATATCACCCTCAAACAAGTGGACAAGCAGAGGTATCCAACAGAAAAATCAAGCAAATATTAGAGAAAACGGTGAGTGTGAACATGAAAGATTGGGCTGCTAAGTTAGATGATGCCTTATGCGCCTACAGAACATCGTACAAAACACCAATTGGGGCATCACCGTACAAGCTGGTCTATGGGAAGGCATGTCACTTGCCCGTAGAGCTCGAACATAAAGCATACTGGGCCATCATGAAGCTAAACATGAACCTTGAAGTCGCAGGTGAGAAAAGATTGTTGTAGTTGGATGAATTAGATGAGTTCAGGTTGCACTCATACGAAAATGCCAAACTTTACAAAGAAAAGACCAAGATATGGCATGACAAACACATAAAGCCGCGTCATTTTGAGCCAGGCCAACAGGTACTATTATTCAATTCTAGGCTGAGAATGTTTCCCGGAAAGCTGAAATCGAGATGCTCAGGCCCATTTGAGGTAATGAGAGTCACCCCATATGGTGCACTTGAGTTGCGAGCTATACATGGTGAAAGAAAATTTTTAGTGAATGGACATAGACTCAAGCACTATTGGGGTGGTACCATAAATCGTGAGAAGACCAAGGTCGTACTCGCTGATTAGTGAGGCGAGATTCAGTGTCATGTCGCGACGTTAAATCAGGCGCTTATTGGGAGGCAACCCAAGTTTTAATCGCTTTCATAATTAACTTCTTAATTTTTTATTTTTTTAGGAATAGATAGAGTTTGCATTTTTTTTCCCTTCTTCTAGGCTAAGAATTGATAGATACGATGGTGTAGGACATGTAACTGTGTATTTAAAAAGGATAGGGGGAGCGGGTATGTCATTCAAAAAAACAATTATGACGAAACTGCACCCAACGCCCTGGTCAGCGCCAGGCGCCGCTGGGGGCGCTTTAGACAGTGAGATTTTGCACCCCCCAGCACTGGGCGCAGGCTGGGGGGTCCGGAAAAAAAAACAATTTTTTTTTTGTTTTATTTTGTTTGTTATTTATATTCTTGTTTTATACTTACCCATACCCATTAAAAAAACCCAGTTACCCATTCACACTAACATTATAACCCATCTTCTACCCAAACACCCACACCCTAAAAGAAAGAACACAAACAAGAAAAAAAAAACAACTCTCCTCCTTCATCTCTCTCTCTAAAAAAAACGCCCATCTACCCCCTCCACAAGAATTTTTAATTTTCATCTTGTTTTGTTTTCTTTAATCTCCAGGTATGTTTTATTATTATATTTTTAGAGTAGTATCCATGGTAATTCCCACCCCCCATGAGCCTTAACTCCCATTTTTTTCTTTATGCAATTACAAGACTATTTTGGTGGGTGGCTTTGTATTTGATTGTGTTGTGATGATTTTCTAGATGGAGTAGTAAAATTTAAAGTCCCTCTACTCTATTTAAAATTTGGGATGGCCATTCCCTTCCACCATTATTGAAATTTAGAGCTCACAATTCATGCCCACAAGGTGTTTGTGCGTATGCTTGAATGGCGTTCTAGTCACACGGGTGAAGTCTTGAGTAACTGAGTGTCTTGTAATCGACATTGGGATAAGTGTGGGGTGCGTAGGAATATGATACATGTTAAAAATTGAGCTTGGAAGCGGAAAATTCATGTCTTTACACCATGTGTATTATGTATGATATGTGTTGACTTGTTGTAGAAAGTAGTTAGTAGTGTAGTCTTGTAATTTACATAAGGAAGTGCAACATGCTATTGCCATGATAAATGTGAACTCATGTAGCCATAATCACACATATTTTTTTGAATAACTTGGGGAAGTCCTGAGTACCCAAAGCTTTGGGAGGCAACACTTGCACTTTATATCATCAAAACATCATAAAATCGTGAAAGGAAATGTCAATTACACCTTTGGTTTTTACGTGTGCGGTCCTTGTAGGACGAGCACCACAACCTTATGTACGATGTTTATCAAGTCTCATGCACTTGTCTTCATAGTGTTACAGGATTTCACATGGCTCGTGAAAACATAACTAAGGGCAAAGGCATTGGCAAATCCCCCTCCACCTCTCCGGCCACCAAGAAAAGGAAGCAAGGAGATGGCCCTTCTTGCCTAGCCAAAGGAAAGCAATTGGCTGAAAGCTCACACCCTGCACCTATGAGACCTCAACCCCAATTGGACTTAGTAGATGATGCGGCGGTCGCATGGCACAGGGACTTTGTGCCCAAAGGACGGTATATCTCCGAGGTAGGAATCAACACTAAAGCCTTGGAGCGGAACTTTCCTGCAGTCATGAGTCAACTCCGTGCAAGGCACATGGAGAAGCTGCTTGCATGCCCCGGCAAGGAAAATTTGAGTAAGATACGTGAAATTTATGCCAATTGGCATGAAGGGCATGCTACTTCAAGTGTACGGGGGATCGAGATAAAAATGCACCGCTCAGATATCTGCCACTACTTAGGGGTTGAAGATGTTGACCCTACGAGGCTAAAAAAATTCGTCAAGAGCCCCAAATATAAATTGATCCGTCACACTTTGTGTGTCGTCGACTCGACTGCCAAAGGGGTTAAACAACATGGCACTCTTCACCTTCATATGGTCCGATCAGACTTTAACAAGACTGCCAAGGTGTGGCAAAATTTTGTAGAAGCACGCCTCATGCCCACCGAGCATATCAGTGACTGCACTCATGCTCGGGTGTGTGTCATTTACTTTATGATGACTGGACGACCCATAAATGTGGGAGACTTGATCTTGGGTGAGATGGCACGTACAAGATTTGGGCGGCAAATAAGGCGATTTTTCTTTGGTAACTTGCTCACTAAATACATGCTAGACCTTGGGGTGCCTGAGTACCCAGGG
>ML394568.1:16385-46440 GCA_005239525.1 Nicotiana knightiana
CCCCCCTCCTTTTTTTGTTCCAAACACAGGCAGAGACAATGAAAAAACAAAGAAAAGCAATGGATTTTCTCAAAAACTTTATGTCAATCCTTTCTCTCACATTAACTCCCTCTCCCCTTTTTGTATCCAATCTCAGACCGGAAGACAGATAGAGAAAAAAGAAACATGAGCGGGAAATTATCGAGTTTTGGGTAGAAATTCCATTTACGGAGGCCGACTTCATCTCTCTTTCCGATTTCACCATTTATGTCCTTCTTTGACATAGCCTAGCCGCCTCCGTTGTTGCCTTGACGGAATTTTAGCAGGTGCCCCATCAACTGTCTTTGACTTGGGGTATGATTTTATGGATTTCATTAGAAGTGAAAGATGGAATGAATTTTATGAAAGTTCATGACTGGTTGAGGCATGTGGTCAAGTGATGGCTGAGATCTTTCTCACAATGGTGGCACTAAAAGGTGTAGACGGAATAATGAAAGAATAAAATAAGAAAGAAATTTTGATAAATTAATTATAAAAAAAATGGGACCCACAGATGAGACGTGTAAAATAATAAATGGTCTCAGTATTGACGTGTTCTTTTTGTCACACAATTGAGCTACACGCTCTGACGAAGGGGTTTATATATAATCAACTGGTTGAGTTGACGTGCTAAAATGGGAAAGTTAAAAGTTTATATATCATCTTTAAAATCATATACAAGTTTAAGTGGTCAGGAGGCCATTTCGGCGTAACCTTTTTCTGTTTAAATAAAAACAATATAAAATGGGTAAATCACAGTACTAATCTCTATCTCCGCGCTAAAAACCAAACCAAGAAAATTCATTTCTTGTGATCCATAGATGGAGCAAAAAGTTAGTTTTTTCCTTTACCAAAAAATTATGTATATTAATAATGTCTAAACATAGTTAATTTTTTCCGAAAATTGTTAGCAACTTTTTTTTATTTGGAACCATCCAAATCAAGAACCATATATCAAAATATTAATCTTTGCACTAAAACCCCAAACAAAGAAAATATAATTTGTTGCAAGTTTGCAACAAATAAATGTTTTTTCTTTTAAAAACAATTTTGATATATTAATAAACACCTAACATGATCGACTTTATTTGTTAGTGATATTTTCATTTTCATTTTCTGTTTTAACCATCCAAAGTAACTTTTTACCATTGAATAAAAACTAACAACCAAAATCTTTATTATTTGCAATGAAGTGGATACATTGATGTAGACTAGGAATTGGTATCAACTATCAATATGTTGGAGCAAATGAGAAGGTACCTGATGCAATCTACTAAGGTTTAGTCCAGAAATATCAAGATCTTTCATTTCTCTATGCATATACACTTACCAGGTTTAATAAAACTACTTTGAACTATATAACTTATCCACCTCCACCCCAACCAACCCTACTTTCCTCCCTCTCAAATCCAAATGTCGAAACTGTTATGCCAACCAAGAAGAGCATGGTATGATACTGTGATTCCTGCACATAAGCCCGCACCTTTATCTATTCTCTTGCTTCCGTTCTTTCCATGAATTATCCTTTTTATTTCTTCATCTGAAACTCATAAATTCTCCCACCACAGATCCTTCAGCTTTTCCGGCAGCTTCACTCGGACGCCAGCGTCAGCCATCTCTGCAGTTGGCTTTATGATACCAATCATGCAGCCTGACCTACATCTTGTCCTCTTGCTAGTCATTACCCGGTGTATATATATCTTTCAAGAGGTTGCCCTTCATAAACCATTGCGATTAAAAGTTGTTGTCTTATACTTATTCTCCCATATAAGTGTTATACATAATGGTCAGTTATGGTAAATGTCCGACCTTTCACATTCTAAACATCCTAGCGTTTCGCATTCTAGCATTAATCATGAAACAAAAGAAAGAGGTTTTTTTGTAAAAATGAGAGGAAAATGTGAAAATGACAAAAGAAGATAATAACCATTCTGGTCTAAGAGATGCCACGTCAGCACCCTTGAATTGCAACCACTATGCGCAGGCTGGTTTTTATTTATGACCACCAGTCCTAAAGTCCAGCTAGCTAACTTTGCAAGTTTCGATTTGCATTTCTGGTGGAGTTACAAAATAACAATGTTTAGAGAAAATCAGACAGAAAAAATAAAGGACATATAAAGAGAAAGAATAAAGAGCAGAAAATAATTAGTTGCTCTCCTATCTGATGCAAAGCAGCAGACAATCTAGGACGCGGTGTTGTAAATAGCACTCGCCTCAAGCCTACTAGCGTGAGGTGTAGCGATGCGAGCATCCAGCGCCTTTTTCCTCTATTCCGTTGCGTTTTCAAAATAGTGCTCGCCTCTACCTGTGTAGCGAGAGTCGACTGTAGCGTCACTTTTTAAAAAAATAAAAGAAAAAGTGCAGGGATTAAAAGAAAAAGACCCGCGATTAGGGTTTTCAAGGATTTCTTTCTTCTTCAAGCTTCAAGCAGCCGAGCAAACTAGCGATTTCTTTCTCCAAGTCGACCCACCCACAGCGATTCTTCTTTCTTCTTCATCTCTTCTGCCATTTTCTTCTTCATCTCTTCTGCCATTTTCTTCTTCATCCAAGTCGACCAAGCCAGGTACGCTTCTCTTCTTCTCCTTTGTTCTTCTTTTGCCTTTTTTTTTCTTTCCTATTTCTTTGGTCTTCTTTCTTCTTTCTCCATTCTTTCTTTCTTCCTTTTTCTTCTTCTCTTCTTTTTTCTTGCTCTATTTTTTATCGAGCAGCACTCAACAGAGAGTAGCATTCAACTCTGTTTTTGCTCTGTTTTTGATCGAGCAGCACTATCTATTGAGTTTTTAATTTTTGAATTGATATATTTATTAATATATTGTTGCTATTGTCGCTTCAAATTTAATATTTTATTTTTTGTATAAATTGTCGCTTCACGTCAAAAAGTCGAGCGCTTCGATTCTCGCCTCTCGCCTCTCGCCTCTCGCCTCTCGCCTCTCGCCTCTCGCCTCTCGCCTCTCGCCTCTCGCCTCTCGCCTCTCGCCTCTCGCCTCTCGCCTCTCGCCTCTCGCCTCTCGCCTCTCGCCTCTCGCCTCTCGCCTCTCGCCTCTCGCCTCAGTGAAACGGGCCCTCGTCGCTATTTGTCGCCACATGCTATCCAAAAACTGCTAGGACATAATCTTCACCGAGATTAGAATGAATATTTCTCTTAAACAAGATAGGAGGAGTTGTTTGACACCTATACAGGATACATTTCTTCGGGAGACACCTATCAACTATCATAGAGCTAGAACATGCAGTCAAACATACTCTCGCTTCTGAACCTACTTTAAGTAACTCAAAGAACCTTTAGGACATGGAGTAGCCAAGGCAAAGATCTAAACCAATCAAAAGAACCTCAATTTCTTAAAATCCAATACATCAACATACACCCAAATAAACCCGGATACTTTTTTTTATATAAGGAACCAACCTGGATAAAATCTTGAATTTAGTTTAAAATACAGTCAAACCCTACATTAGGACTTTAGGATTAAATCATCTCATGTTTGACTACTAGAGGAAGGGAAGCCTTGGCGCAACGGTAAAAGTTGTCGTCGTGTGACCAGGAAGGCACAAGTTCAAGCATGCAACTAAGGTTGCATGCATAAGACCAAATGTGGTCCAACCCTTCCTCAGATCCCACAAATGGTGGAAGCTTAGTACACTGGGCTTCCCATCTTATGTTTAGCTACTAGAGGAGTGGGAAAGACAAGTTACACAGATTTTAATCAACTGCTTCAATTGCTAGTCAAAATACACTACCCAGAAACTACATGAATTATTCAAAAGTCTCCAAACCAACTTAGCGAAGGCATGTATATAAACAAATAATAAATCACAAGACCTTGATTATTGCCAAACCCCATCACAGAAAAACCAAGTAATGCGGGCATACATCCAAATAGAAACATAGAAAACATAATTTTTTAGCATTGTTAAGGTCAATGTAATATACAACTTATACACAATCACATGCAATTCATGGATGGAAAAGAAAAAAAATACGGCAAATCGAAGCCTGACCTTTTTGTCATCAAAATATCGACTTCTTTCCCAGTTGTGGCCTTTAATTATAACTCACGGAAATTTCAGATAAATTAACTGCAGTGGGAGACCCCTACATAAATAAATAAAAATTAAAAATTAAAAACAATAAAACCCCAAATTTTGGATTAGATATCAAAATGGTGATCAACAATCAGCAAATTGAAATTTTAACAAAAACCCCACAAAATATTTGCTTCCTATTGGACCCTTTGCATTTTAAAAAGAAGAAAACAAAGAAATAACTATACACTACCAATTTGAAAATTTCATGCAATTAAAGTTAATAACTAAACTTTTAATCAAATGGGTTACGAAAACTAACCAAATTGAGATTGATCAAGGCGATCGATAGATCCCAGAGGGAGAATGGAGAAGAGAGGTTTCAATGGAGAAAGTGGAAATTATTTACGGTTAACTGCTAATTGGCTGTTTGATTCTCATATTAATTGGCCACGTTATTTCTTTTTGTAATTTATGTTGTCATCCTTAACAAGATAAGGCATTCGAGGGTATTTCAGTAATTGCGCTCATGTAAAATTCAATACTATAATCCAACTTAATAGAAATAGTACTACTACTTAAGTCCAACTCATGTGAAAAACAATTCAACAAAATCTCATTGGGCGGTTGTATAGCCCGTCTCAAAATAATAACCGAATAAATATAATTTTTTTGTATATATATATATTATTATACATTTTCTCAGCTATCAATTATAAATCGTTTCTGGCGTAGGTTAAAAGTGATAATAGTTATTTAGTTTTAGGTAAAAAATAGGAGAAAGAATTTGGACAATATTTGACTTGACGAAAAAATAACGTACGACTTCTTTGGTTCGGAACAAAGTTATTTTGGAATAATTATAATATCTTACTTTAATATGAGATAAATATTATTAAAGTTTTAGTATAAAGTTTATATCGCTATTACAATCTCAAATTCTATGCTAAAATTATTATTTGAATCCCAGTAATCATACGATCCCTTGGAAATTAAAATTTATAAAGTGTATTTAGAAGTGCATTTAGACATAAACTTTTATTTACTTAGAAGAAGAATATAAATCATGAAGAGTTGTGACTAGAAACTAATTTTTCACATAATATATACCAAGAAATCAAACTATGAGTAATATTTACTTAAACTTCAAAAGCTAAAATTCACTCTTCACAATTACTCAAGATATGAATTTAAAATACCAAAGTATTTTTTCATGTCTAATGGTGCGCACTTAAAATCACTAGAAATCCATATACACGTGAAAAATAGAAATGTAGACTACAAAACTCGATTAACACCTACAAATTGACTGGTTTGACATTATGTTTATTATTTAACGAGTTAATAATTCGGCTTATAATGCGGACAGTTTAACCAATAAACAACATTTTTTGAGTGCTAAAATATCTTTATTTCCATTAACTCTATACATACGTGTATAATATATATTAAAAATCTAATAGAGAAATTTGATGAATTTATTAGTAAAAGATTGTTACAACGTAAAATTTGAACTTGTAAAATTATGATTGGAATTATAATATTTAAATTATTTTTATTGGCGAAGCACTCAAAGCTGGCCTAATGGTCAACAAAATAGGTGTAAACTTTAAATTTCATTATAAATTTAAAAATTTAACAGTATACTTTTCATCGACTTAAATTTTGACGGACAGAATTAGTCGATACATATAACAAAAAAAGATTGCAAATGCAAGCGTGTAAAAGTGTACTAGCTTAGTTGAGGAGGTGATGTGAGCAAAATGCTTTGCGCCACACAAAGATTAGGTCCGATGCTTGCACTGCTAGCTAACTGCTCATCTGATTTCCCTTTCTTTGCAATTTGCATAACCGTCCAGGTATATTCTTATTTTGAACCATCACAAAAGGTATATTGCCAAAATTAGAAATAATGAAAAACACAAAAAGACAAGACCATATGCCTATTGACCTAAATTCTGGTAATTTTAACTTACTTTCCCTACTTCTTTTTCGAGGTATTTGCATCTATACCTGTTTTTTGGATTACGTTTTAACTTATACCTGCTTTACAAAAAAAATTACAAGCGTACTCATTTTTCGCGTAACTTTAGGCATACCAAAAAATTTACCTGAAGTGGAGCAAAACTTCAGATATTTTTTCATGAAGTTTGGCCTGACTTGCAAAGACAATCACGCAAACTTCAGTTCATAGTGCAAATGGCAAACTTCAGTTCAATAAAACAACAATATGTGTTGGCTAAAGTTTTTGTTTGTAATTGCTGAACTTCAGCATTCTAGTAGTTGAAGCTTTGTTTGTAATTTCTGAACTTCAGCATTCTAGTAGCTGAAGCTTTGTTTGTAATTGTTGAACTTCAGCATGTTTTAGCTTAAGCTTTGTTCTGTATTTGCTGAAGCTTTGTTCTATTTGTGATGAACTTTAGGGCTGAAGTTTGTTTTGTATCTGCTGAACTTCAGCATTCTAGTAGCTGACGTTTTTGTTTATATTTGTTGAGCTTCATCATTCTTAGAGTTGAAGTTCTAAAACAACAATAAATTTAATAGATCGTGATTAGCAGTGATTGAACAAGATTAAACAACGATGAATTTATTAGAGCTGTTCATTTCAAAGATTAAAGAATGAAAAATATTTTCGACATGAAAACAAGTTACTACAGATAAATTAGAACTAAAAATCAATGTGCCTATAAAGCTAAATATCTAAGAGGTTAAATTATAGTGAATAAGACCAAACTGAAAATAATGGGACGAGCAGATATATATAAATCATCAAGTTAGGACGCATAACAATATCTCAATTTTCAGCATTCAGAGGAGCTGAAGTTGTTTAAACAGTGGGTACAAGTTAAAACTTTTTTAAAAAGTGGATATAGGTTAAATGGGGGCGACCAAATAGGGCGCCCCATGCAATATTTTCCGTCAAAAGAGAAATTGGAATCCCATACACATAACACACGTAATAATCTTTTTAAAATGGGATAATACATAAGATGCTCCCTGAACTTGTCCAGATAAATGAGTTTTCTATTCAACCTTTACGGGTGTCCTAGTACCTCCCTATTGTTGTCCAACGTGAATTTAATACCATCTTCAAAGCTGATCTGACAAAGAATGTGGGGGCATTTGCATTTATACCCGCTTTTTGTGTCACGTTTTAACTTGTGCTCGCTTTGCAAAAAAAATTGCAAGTGTACCCATTTTTTTGCATAACTTCAGCATACGAGGCTAAAGTAGCAAATGCAATCACGCAAAACTTCAGCATTCTAGTAGACGGGCATGAAGTAGTAAGTGTGTTGAACCAAGTGTGCTGAAGTTTTTGTTTGTAATTGATGAACTTAAGCATAGTAGCTGAAGTTTTGTTCTCTATTTACTGAAATTTTTGTTTAACCTGTACACGTCTTAATGCAAATCTTTTGTTTGTAATTGCTGAAATTTTTGTTTTGTAACTGGCGAAGTTTTTGTTTTTGTAACTGGCGAACTTCAGCTCTAGAGCTGCAGTTTTTGTTTTGTAACTGGCGAACTTCAACTCTAGAGCTAAGGTTTTTGTTTTGTAACTGGCGAACTTCAGTAGCTGAAGTTTTGTTCTCTATTTGCTGAAGTTTTTGTTTAACTTGTGCACGTCTTAATGCAAATCTTTTGTTTGTAATTGCTGAAGTTTTTGTTTTGTAACTGGCGAACTTCAGCTCTAGAGCTGCAGTTTTTGTTTTGTAACTGGCGAACTTCAGCTCTGATAAACATATTTATGGCAATCATCCCATGAACTGAAGTTCCATAACAGCACCAACAACAGCAAAAGGAAGAAGAAGAAGAAGAAGAAGAAGAAGAAGACGAAGGAGGAGGAGAAAGGGGACTGAAGTTATTTAAAAAGTGGGTACAAGTTAAAAGTTTTAAAAAAAAATTGGTATAGGTTAAATGGGGGTGATCAAATAGGGCGCCTCGTGCAATTTTTACAAAAATGTGTTATCACATTCCTATATGCGAGTGAAAGGCAAGAAAAAAAATTAAAAAGTAATTAAACTATGCACGTGTTATCTTTTAATTGGATGTTATCAACTAATTGCACTTAAATATTTATTATTAATATTTTTTGCATTGTTTATTTTTTTTTTTCTTTTTCTGTTCTCCTTTATCTTCTTCCTCGTTTCCTCTTCTCCTTTCTCTTCTTAATCCCCAGATATTTTCTCTTCTTTATTTTCTTTGTTTTCTTCTTATTCTCAAATTCCAAATCATAAGCTTTTACCTAACTCCTTTTTGTCGAAACTTCACCTTCCGCTAATGTTTCTCTCCCACATTTACTTTTCCTTAGTTATTGCCCGTCTATTACCTATTTAATTCTTTCATCGTGTTCCTTAATTAATATTGGGTACATATTTAATTCTACAAATGTTATTATTAAAGGCAACCCAATTTCTACTTTCTCTGTTTTCTCTTCCAATTTCTGGCACTCAATAGTTTATATTTATCAGACCCAACAATAATGCGTTCTTAATTTTAGCTCTAAATATGTTGCTTTTTTCCCCACACACACACAAAAAATCTCTAATTTGGTAATAAAAAGAAGTAAAAGATGATAAAATCTGAAAACAAATGGATTATATTGTTGATTTTTGAAGCTAGTTGGACGGTCTTCAATGGCAAAAAATGATTGAAAGAAATTGGACGGTGATTTATTACAGTTTGTAGTTGATTGAAATATGAAATCTTTTTAATTAAAATGGTCTGATGGTTGCTCTCTGTAGGGAGTTATAAACTGGACAAAAATGATAAAGGGTGTGAAACTGTTGAGTTTTAGGGATGATGGTTGTTTAGAGTATTTTCGGGAAGGGGGCGGTTATTGTTAAATTAGTCTCGGGAAAAGAAAAGTAAAAAATCATGCAAATTGACACGTGTTAGCGTGTGTTTACACAGCTAAGATAAAATTTGGTTGTCAGCTCTGAGGGAAGTATTAAATTCACTACGCCCAACGATAGGGAGGTACTAGAAGACTCGTAAAGGTTGAGTAGAAAACTCATTTATCTGGACAAGCTCAAAAGAACATCTTATGTATTATCCCTTTTAAAGTTACTGGTTAATGTATTGAATCATGGTGAATTATGATTGTAAGATTGTAGTAAAACCTCTTCATTTTGCACTTCAAATTTTCTCCTGAAATTCTAATGTTAATCCTCAATTCACGATTTAAGTTATGCATATTGTTCTATATATACTAGCTAGAAGTTCAATAATTCGTACAGTAGATAAAGTACAAGATTAACATGGAGTAATATATATATTCATCAGGAAATTACTTCTAATGAGAATTTTAAGCACTAATTTTTTGATAAGTTGAATGAAAAAGAAAGTAATATATCAAAACGCAATACTAATCAGCAAATAATCAATTTGGTTTTTTGTTATTGTTAAATATGGAAAAGCAGATGCTTGAATGATCAAAGACGACATATGCACAATGACAGAATAAAAATAATCCAACAATTTAAGAAATACATAGTAAATAAAATGGTTATATTTGCAATTGAGTACTTAATGGCCATGGGATAAAACTACAATGCCAGCTATTATATAATTCGAATTATGAAATTATGATGATAATACTGTGAGGTATTTGTCCAGATTTTTTTGTCATAATTGGTTTTCCTATCTCATGAAGAAAAGGACGACATATTTATCATAATTGAGTTTTTCTTTTTTTAAAAGGAAAATATAATTCTTCCATATTTGACTAGTCCCTTTTCTTATAGGAAAATGTTTGGACTTCTATAAATTAAGGATTCTTCCTTCTCATTCAGTAGCATCCACAATGTAGCCATATGGGTTTGAGAGTCGTGTTTAGGGGGAAACTTTACGGGGACAAGTGTTAATGTGTCACTTGTGTTTGCCTCTTCGTGAGGTTGTTCTCTCGTTATTTTGTACTCTCTTTTATTATAGTGGATTGTTCATCTCTGTCGTGGACGTAAGTCAATCGGCCGAACCACATTAAATGTTTGTGTCTTTTTTGATAGATTTTTCTTTTGTTGTCTAATTTATTGTCGTTCAATTATTGCGTTATTAGTTCCTGCATGACACTTGATTTTTTCGATCCTAACAAACATTACCGCCCTTGTATATACATTCCCATTATTTTTGACGCCAAACTAGGGTCAATATTTTGTTGGAAGGTTTTTGTTAACAAATTTTCCTCGAACGACCAAAGAAAAGTGCATTTTGTTAATTTGGAAAAGCATCATTTTGTACAACTTGTAAATATGCTTGTATCAACTTGTAAGCCTTTTGTAAGTTGTGAGCTTTGGGAGTTCGTGACAGATCTAGAATTTTAGACCTTAAATTCAAAAAATACAAGATGAAAATTCTATCTATATTTATCTTTTTTACACATATATAGAAAAAGTTCGATTTTAAAGTATTGTTGAACGCACAAACTCATTGTTGAATTTGTCACTATAATTGCTGAGATAAAAAAATATCTCAAATGTGAAAGAAGGAGAATGAGCTGGTTATCAGTTGAAATGAATTAAAGCATCCAATTATGTGGGTGCATTAGTTTATGTTTCTTTTTGACATGTAAAGAGTAATCAATTGAGAAAAGCAGATCGAATCATAGTACCAATTATCACGCAAAACATGGTTAACCTACCAAATTCAATTTGAATAGGATTTCAAAGAAGACCATGTTGGATCAACTAAACAACCAATATACCCATAATTCTTTGAAGCTACTTTTTTTTTTTAGTTTTCCATTATTGGTTCAGTATTCGTACTGAGGTTTCGATTAATTCATCAAATTTACGATGTGTAAAGCTAATTAGAATGAAAACACTTTCCACTAAAAAAAATTGTTATTCCTAAAACTCTAACTAAAAATAAAAGAATCATATAATCCCACCACAATTATTGGTATAATTAAAATTGCTTTACAAGATTGTGATTTGCGGTAATGGGAAGAGGTTTATTGCGACTTTGCACGGTAGATTGCACAACTCTTTTCCCACATGGTCTCCAAGTTTAAATCTGTTAAAAGTTTTATAAAATAACAACAAATTATTAAAAAATGAGAGCAAAATAGAACAATATAATAATAGAGACAAAATGTATGGAAAGAGAATGTAGAAGTTATCTTATTCAAATGTGTTTCTTGTATATTTTCAATAGGAGAATAACAACCTATTTATAGGTTACAAAATATCTTCTGAAATTAGATGTATTAATGAACTCATTCATTTGGGGTATGAATTCCCAAAGACAGTTACAAAAAGAACACCTACACACATTGGAAGGGACATCCACATACATTAGATTTATAACACTCCCCCTTGAATGTCCATTTAAAAGATAATGTGTCTCGTTAAAACTTTACTAAGAAAATCCAGTGGGAAAAAACATAGTGAAGGAAAAAGAGTACACATATCTTGTAATATGCATTGAGTGTTGCCTCATTAAAAACCTTACCAAGAAAACTCACTTGGGACAAAACCTTGGTTAAGGGAAAAAGATTACAACGCGTATTATACTCCCCCTAACGAAAGCTTCATTTGATATCTCGGAGATGACGCATTCCAATCTTATGTCTCAGCTTCTCAAATGTTGATGTTGGCAATGACTTAGTGAATAAATCTGCTAGATTGTCGCTTGAACGGATTTGTTGAACATTTATCTCACCATTTTGCTGAAGATCGTATGTGAAAAAGAACTTTGGTGAAATGTGCTTTGTTTTGTCTCCTTTGATATATCCTCCTTTAAGTTGAGCTATACAAGTAGTATTGTCTTCGTACAATATCGTTGGAATCTTCATTTTTAAATAAAGACCACACAATTGTTGAATATGTTGATTCACTGATCTCAACCATACACATTCTCGACTAGCTTCATGAATAACTATTATCTATGCATGATTGGAAGATGTAGCAGTTAAAGTTTATTTTGTTGAACGCCATGAAATAGTTGTACCTCCGCCTGTTTGAGATCGGACTTTATATGGGTCAGACAAATAACCTGCATCTGCATAACCAATCAACTGTGAATCATATTCATAAGAATAAAATAATCCCGTATCAATAGTCCCTCGGAGGTATCTAAAAATATGTTTAACACCATTCAATGTCTTGTTGTTGGAAAGGAACCAAATCTTGCTAATAAACTTACTGCAAAAGTTATATCTAGTCGAGTATTATTTGCAAGATACATTAGTGCCCCAATAGCACTAAGATATGGAGTTTCATCACCAAGAAGCTCTCCATCATTTTCATGAGGTCGAAATGGATCTTTATTTGTATCAAATGATCTCACAACCATCAGGGTACTCAATGGATGTACTTTATCCATATAAAAACGCTTTAGGATCTTTTCGGTATAAGTTGATTGATGGGCAAAAATTCCATCTTTCATATGCTCAATTTATAGACCAAGACAAAATTTTGTCTTTCCAAGATCTTTCAATTCAAATTCTTTCTTCAAACAGTTTACTGCTTTTGGAAGTTTCCCAGGAGTTCCTATGATATTTAGATAATCAACATACACAATGATTATAACAAATTCAGATCCAGACCTTCTTATAAATACACAAGGACAAATTGGATCATTCTTATACCCTTCTTTCAACAAATACTTACTCAGACGATTATACCACATTCACCCTGATTGTTTCAATCCATATAAGGATTTTTGAAGCTTTATTGAACAAGTTTCCCGAAAACTTTTATTAGTTTCAATAACTTTAAGCCCTTCGGGGATTTTCATATAAATTTTGTTGTCTAATGTGCCATACAAGTAGGCTGTGACAACATCCATCAGACGCATATCAATTTTTTCATGGACTACCAAATTTATAAAATACCTGGAAGTGATTGCATCCACCACAAGAGAATATGTCTCCATATAATCAATGCCAGGTCTTTGCGAAAATCCTTGTGCCACAAGTCGTGATTTATATCTAGCGAATTTATTTTTATCATTTCGTTTTCGCACAAAATCCATTTGTATCCCACTTGCTTGATTCCTTCAGGCGTTCGAACTATACGTTCGAATACTTTACGTTTTTCAAGTGAAGTTAATTCTGCCTAGATAGCATCTTTCCATTTTGGATAATCATTTCTTTGTCTATATTCATCGACAGATATTGGTTCAAGATCCTCATCTTGTTGAATTATTTCAACAACAACATTATAAGCAAAAACATTGTCGATAATAATTTTATTTCGGTTCCACCTTTTTCCCGTAGAGACATAACTTATTGAGATCTCTTCATTCTTATTATTTTCAGGTACTTGCACCTTCTCTGAGGTCTTATCATTTGTTATGTCACATGTCTCTTTCTAAGCAATTGCCTCCATATGATCTCCTAGATCATTTGTTCATTTTCGCTTTCGAAGATTTTTATCTTTGGAACCAATTGGTCTACCACGTTTCAAGCGTGTATTAGACTCATTTGCATTTATAGATTGTCCAACCAGGACATCAATTCGAAAAGGAGCTTTAGTAGCTGGAATATGTGACTTAGTCACCCTTGGTAGGTTAGTGAATGTATCTGGCAGTTGATTTGTAATATTTTGCAAATAAATTATCTTTTGAACCTAGTGTTCACATTGATTTGTTTGAGGATCTCAATGAGATAGTGATAATGTGTTCCGATCTATCTCTTTTTGTAACTGCTTATTTTTTCCCCCTAATATTGGGTATACTGATTCATCAAACTGGCAGTCAACAAATCTTGCCGTAAATAAATCTCCAGTCATAGGTCCCAAATATTTTATATTAGAAGGAGATTCATACCCAACATATATCCCTAACCTTATTTGGGGTCCCATATTTGTGCATTATGGTGGAGCAATTGGAATATATACTGCACATTCAAATATTCTAAGATGAAAATATTTGGCTCCTGGCCAAAAGCCAATTGTATTGGGGAGACTTTACGATAACCTATGGGTCTGATCCGCACAAGAGCTTCTGCATTCAAAATAGTTGGCCACATGCCTAAATGAGAAGTTTTGTTCTCATAAGCATTGGTCTAATAATTAATTGGAGGCGTTTGATCAATGATTCTGCTAGACCAGTTTGAGTATGAACATGAACAACTAGATGCTCAATTGTTATCCCAGTTGATATGCAATAATCATTAAAGGCCTGGGACGTAAAGTCATCAGCATTATCAAGACGGAGTGTCTTAATTGCATAATCTGGAAAATGCGCTCTTAATCTTATTAATTGAGCTAGTAACCTCACAAAAGCCAAATTGCGGGTTGATAACAAGCACACATGTGACCATCTTGTAGATGCATTTATCAAAATCATATAATATATGAATGGTTCACATGAAGGGTGTATGGGCCCACATATATCACCCTGTATACACTCTAAAAATGTAGGAGATTCAACTCCAACTTTGATTACTGATGGTCTAATAATCAGTTTGCCTTGAGAACATGCAGCATAAGAGAATTCTTTAGTTAGAAGAATCTTCTGGTTCTTTAATGAATGACCATATAAATTCCCAATTATTTTGCGCATCATATTATAACCGGGATGGCCCAACCGAGCATGCTAAATAATAAAATCATTACTAAACTCCTTGTTTACTATGACATGTGATTCAACTACACTAATATTAGTGTAGTATAATCCGGAGGTAAATGCGGGAAGCTTTTCCAGCAAATACTTCTTTTCCACTATTCAACCTTTCCTTCATTGGTGGTCTCAATATGATAGCCATTTTAGCGAATATCTTTGAAATTCGATAAGTTTCTTTGAGACCTACTACAATATAATGCATCACTAATAGCCAATATAGTTCCTCCTGGTAGTAATACAGTCGCTCTTCCAGAGCCCTCAATTAATTTTGTACTACCAAATATTGTTATGATATTGGCTTCTTTCATAATTAAATAAGAGAAGTATCTCTTATCTTTTAATATGGTGTGTTGTAGCACTATACAGAAGACATATTTCTTCTTTATTATTCATACGACCCCAATAATTATTTAGTCTTCTTTCAGACTTTGATATATTTCTATCACATTCGCTTAAGGGAATGGAGAAGATCTAGAGGGATGAGCTTCATTAAAAGCATACTATTTTGCCTCAATCATCATTATATCATTAATTGTGGTGGATTGGGACTCAAACTCAATGTCTTACCCTCATAAAGGCATGTTAAACATAATGTATTGGTACTAAAACCCAACATCTTATCATCATGATGCACCAAGACTCAAATTCGGTGTCTGAACATCTCTTCCGAATTATTGCTACTACAGAAGCAAATACGAGGCATGTAGAATGAATTTTTTTTCCTAATATGTAAGTGATTATTTCAGCACACAATTTCAAACGAGAAATAACTATAAACATGATTGAGTAATGTGAAAATTTTGCAAGCACAAACGTATGATCCAAATTCCAATCACTTAGCTCTTTAGAGCATCGTAAGTTATAAATCAAATAAATGAATTCAAACAGATGTTGCAAAAGGGATGTGAATTACCTTGACTTTCATATTACCAAGGCTATGATAATATTCTATTACTATATTATGTCATAAAGGCAGTAGCCAACACTACTATAATTAAATCAATATTAGTGAAATAGACGTACCTGCACATATAATAACTTCATGTACTGATTACCTCTCGTTTACCTTCTTTTTTTCTTTTTCTTAAGAAACATATTGGAAATTTTTGGTCATAGATTAGGTGCAAATTTAAGTTAATCGTCATCCACAATATAAGTATCACATCTACTTTTGGTTAACAATCCAAATTCAATAGGTATTAGGACATCAACACAAAAATCTCTCGCAAGTACTAATTTATTACGACCTAATTAATGAAGTACGTGTTACTTTATAATGTACCAAGATAAAATTATTTTGTAACGGACGTAATGCAAATTTTATTTATGAATATAAAGAATATTAGGACCTGCGAAAATTATTGCTAAACATGATTGTAATTACAGGAGTAAAAACAATTAACATATTTCAAATCCTACAAATTAGAAGTCAAGGCTTATAACAATTATTTCATTGAATTGAAGAGTTTCTTAGTGCAAATGTTTGTGAACTTTCATTTTCTTACTTCTATTATCCCAATTCTGTGTAACATTTAGATGTGGAATTAATTAGTCTTATCATTATAATTTAATTTAATACTCATCTATTTATGTATAGGTTTAAACTTTTTCGTAGATTATATAATAAAATAACAATTTAACTGAAGCTTATTGTTTTTATACCAAGGCAATTATTATAACCATATTCAAAACAAGTTATGCATATGGTAACAAAATTGCAGGTTAAAGAGGATCTTAATAGAAACGTTATAAACATAAGAATGTATACCTGGATCGGAAAAGATATTAACTACCTCTTTTTTGAAGAAGATAAATTCAAATGAAGCAGATAACCTCAATTGGTTAGAACTTCGTGCTAATAACGTATTAAGAAATGAGAGCAAAATAGAACAATATAGTAATAGAGACAAAATGTATGAAAAGAGAATGTAGAAGTTATCTTATTCAAATGTGTTTCTTGTATATTTCAACAAGAGAATAACAATCTATTTATAGGTTACAAAATGTCTTCTGAAATTAGATGTATTAATGAACTCATTCATTTGGGGTATGAGTTCCCAAAGACGGAAAGAACACCTACACATATTGAAAGGAACATCCACATACATTGGCTTTATAACACAAATAAAATTTTAATCATTACACAAACTCTCCCTTGATGCTACGTGTACCTTCTCTTTAAGTAGTAATTAATAAATAATTACATTGTTTATTTCTCCTATTCACAAATAATTCAATAGATACCTTATACAATTAATTAAACAACTAATGTGTAGTGTGTTAGGTTCAGAGTATGTGTCTGATTAAAGAGGAGTAAATAAATGTATAACTTATTGAAAATGAGTTGTTTAATGCGTATAACACATATGACAAGAATAATTGCTTTAGAGTTTTGGCAACATTCATCTATGACATACCGTAAGAAACCACGAAAAAAAGGCAAGCAACGGTACTTTACCCTTCCCTTCGAAAACCAAATTAATTTAAGGAATTTTTATAAATCTATACGCTACTGAAAATTTTATTACATTTCCTACTCAAGTTTGAATTTAATTACATTCTATATATAAATTTATCAATTATAAAAATCAATTATTTCTCATCTTTATTCTCTCTCCATCATGTGCTCTCTCTCTCTCTCATGCACGCTCTCTCTCTGTACGTCTCTCTCAATCTCTCAATCCCTAATTCCAGTAATGTAGAACAAAGAAAAAGAGAGCAGCAATTCCACCATTGACAACCATTAAAAAACTTTGAAGTTTTGAATTTGAATTTGAGTTTTCAAAAAATATTATTTGTTTGAATTGAGTATTGTTGTAAACAATTGGCAATTCTCTCTGCGTCTCTCTCTATCTCTCAATCCCTAATTCCAATAATGTAAAGCAAAGGAAAAAATAACAGCAATTCCATCACTGACAGCCATTAAAAAGTTTTGAAGCTTTGAATTCGAATTTGGATTTTTAAAAATCATTATTTGTTTGGATTGAGTGTTGTTGCAAATAATTGAGAATATGATTTGGAGTTTATATCTCAATTTTGAGGATGTTTTGGTAAAGATTAGATTTGATTTTGGCTGAATTTCAGATTGAAACTCGAAGAAGAAGAAGAAGAAGAAGAAGAAGAAGAAGAAGAAGAAGACGACGACGACGACACGACATACATTATACTTACAAAATTGTAGTAAAATTGTATTCCGTTGTTTATATATATATATTATTTAACTATTGTATGAAAGTTGAACAATATTGTATAAAAATTGAATTTAAGTTGTATGTTATTTGTAGTTGTATATAACTGAGTAGAAATAATGTATGAAAATTATAGATAAGTTGTATAATATATAATTAGTTGTATGAAATTTGTTTTTATTATGTATAAATCAGATACAAAATATACAAAAGACATATTGTATAAAATTTGTATAAAAGTTGTATTTGTGTGGTATGATATTGTAGTTGTATATAAATTAGTAGAAATAATGTATGAACGTTATAGATAAGTTGTATAATATATAATTAGTTGTATGAAGTTTGTTTTCGGTACGTATGATTAATAGAAATAAAAGAGGAAAATCAACTGTTACAATATGTCGTTTGGTTCGAACTCTGACAGTGCAATTCAAATTATGAACTTAGAATTCAACTGTTTTTGTGAATACGTTTTTTTCCCTCTATTTGTACTTTAAAAATAACTTTACCAGATGCATATTTTTGAATCATAAATATTGTTATAAAACCGGATTACACTAAAAAAATGGACTGGAATAATTCCATGATTTATTTATGTATAAGCCATAAAATTGCTAATATTTAAATTTTAATGAGTTAAATAAAACTGTCATTTTATTTACATAAATCTGTAAGATAAATATATAATAAATCAATTTTGAAATACTTTGTTGCTTTAACTCATTTTCCGTCAATATAACAGATTGCTTGTAAAGATTAATTAAAGTCCAAAAACACACAATGAGTAGCTTATATTTTTTGCAAATAACATAAGTCTCAGTCTGAACACCAGACTTCACTGTAGAAATTGCTGGAGTTATCGAATTCAGTTTGTAAAAAATGGCATTACTGAGAATACGATGATTGAAGGCACTGTCGTTGATTGTAGAAAAATAAGGAAAGAGAAGAAAAGAAAAAAAAGAAAATTACAGTAACTAAATCCCTGGATTGTGGGAGCCTTTTAAGGTGGATTATATATATTTTGTAACTAAAATATATTTATGTAGCGTAAATACCAATACATCGACATTTTCCGTAATAAAGTTTCAAATACTATATAAGAATGAAAAACTCCCTTAATTTAATTAATTTTTAAATAATTAAATTAGTGAAATTTAAAGATCCGTGGGACTTACACATCATGTCTCAGGACTTACGCATTACCTTGGCAGAGATAAAACATATCGCCTCACGCCCCGCCTTTTAAAATATTGAACTATACATGTTTCTTTAAAAAGTACACGACAAAGAAACTTATTAATAATACCTAGATCAAAACAAGAATGGAGCACATGAACAGGTAAAAAGCAAATCGCTTTAGTCATCATCCAACATGAAATCCTCTCTCCCAAGATTCAAACTTTTATTTCCAATGGATTATTCCATGCAGATGCTAAAAATATATAGATTTGAGCTGTATTGACGTATTTGCCTATTTGGATTGAGTGTATTTTTCTGAAAGAAACGTGCTTCTAACTCTGATAGTTGTTACCTATTGTATTGTATCGTATTGTTACTTTAAATATAATGTTTGTTTTGATTGTTACTTAAATTTTATTGTTTCGCATTGCTAAATCCGTCGTTACATACGACGAAAAGTGCCACTTTATGTAACAACGGATTTGGTGTGGTGGCGTCGTTACCTTGCTTTTTCCTCTCATTTTGTCCTTCTTTAATTATTAAATAATCATATTTTATCTTTCACCTTACTTTTTAATATAATAATTCTACTTTGTATCCTATTTTTTCTTAATAATGTTACAAGTTTATTCTTCATATTTTTTGTGCGTGACATCATCAAACGGCGACAAACAATACAATCTATTCAAACATTATATTCATCAAACAATACAATATATTACATCGATACATTATAAAACAACACGTAGCAACCATCCAAACAAGCTATAAAGGCCATTAGACAATTAGTGGTCACATCAATAAGAAAAATAAGATTGTGGACGAAATATATAAATTATGAATGATATATGTAAATAATTATAAAATTGGTTTGATTCTTTAAATAAAATCAAACTACACCAATGGTTGTCCTTTTTAAAAGAGTAAAACCGAATCAAACAAAAAAAGAAATGATCTGGTTCGATTTTGGGTTTGAATTGATTATTCAATTAGCTTGAATATCCCTAGTGCTGGGTGGTACTAATAATACATGCAAAGGTTCAAATGCCAAGCACATTAAGCTTATTAAAAAATAGGACATATGGCTTAATTCAAACTCAAAAATTAGTTCTTAAGAGCTTAATTAACCAGAATTATTCCATTTTTATCTTTTACAAAATGAAAGATTTAGGTTATAGAAAAATATTTGAACAAAAATATTCGTAATTAAAATACGGAAACATCAGAATAAACTATTGGAGTTTGAGCATTAATCAATTCAAACTCATGAACTATTCCTATAGTTAAAAATATGAAGTTCGAACTCCAGGAAAAATTCATGTCGTTTGAACATCAGTTCAGACTCTAAGAACGAATCATGGAGTTCAAATCCTTAGCTTTCATAGCAGAAATCAAACACTTGAATGAAATCTTAAGTGTCCTAGCTCTTCGAACAACGAATCTTTACCGGTCTGTAAATCATGTAAGAAAGAAAATTATCCTGATTTCAAACTTGGATGCATCTTGTTTAAATTCAAAAGAATTCTCTACATAAGGAAAAAATAAATTTTCTGCTACAATCATCAATACTTTTGTTGGAAAATTAGTTATGGAGAATATGAGTTAGCTTGAGGCGTGTCAATGACACTGTTCTTAAGGATATTTTGCCTACACAATATTGAATAAAATTAGGCGTATCCCCCAGGATTCAACAAGATCTTCCAGTTATTAAAGTGAGAATAGAACTAGCAGAAAATTCAAAAAAGAAACCCAGCATAAAGGAGGAAGAAAATGATTCAGAAGTTAAAGTGTGTCTTTAACTCTCCAAACTATCGTGTATATATAGGTGTTGCTCCAACAGCTAGTTAGCGGCAGATAACGTCAGTTTGACTATTTCAAGATGACAGAAAGTAGATAAAAATAAGAGATACTTCCTTCTGAAATACCCACAAATTCTAACAACCCTCACATATCTCAAAAGGAATATAAATATAAATAGATAGATTATAATTTGTTGGGTTTGGGGTATAATAAATTCATCTGGTGTCTTATAGACTATAAACTATATATAGATAATGTAACGATTGATCCACACTCAATCGTGAGTGAAAACGATCGTTGGAAGAATAATACCTAACAAGAGTTGGGGTCGATTTTCACAGGGAGTTAAATATGAGTGTTAGGGGTGTACACTTGATGGAAGTAAATGAAATAGCTCAATTGCTCTTCCAAATAAGGGATTGTGTTTTCTACTTCTAAAATTAACACTAGCAATTATCAACTAAGGATAAGAGACTAGAACACGAGCAAGTGTTTTTGTTGTTTTTATCAGAGGGGTAAAAGACCTAGGGATGTAACATTCACTCAAGGTGTTAGCCTAATGGGTAAATCATGTTAATGCTTATTTTAGTGACCATGGTGTATTGTAACTCTCAACTCTAAATAACCCACTCAATACATCTCGGTTATAGAGTGATTTTACCCAAATTGACTTTCTCAAGCCCAATTGGGTATCAATTTAAATAGTTGATATGATCTCAAGTTGGATTTTTCATATTTCTAGTTCAAACCCTTTAATTAGACTAGCCAAAACCTTAACTAGCTCAATTTCTTACTATCCAAGTTTTCCTAGACTAAGTCCCTCTTTCTCAAGTAAGAACCAAGTCAAATAGGCATGAATCAATGTTTGTAACCATTAATTCTAGAAATAATGCATGAACAAAGCTAGATAATAATTACTCAATCATAAAAAAATATTAAATTAATCATCCATAAGGTTTACACACTAGGGTTGGGTCACACCCTAGAGAAAATTTAGCTACAGAAATTGAAGAAAATAAAGAAGAAGAACTAATTAAAGCCATAAAATAAAATTAACTTGATAAAACTAATATTTCTTCATCCAAAATGGTCACTAATTACCCAAAATAGTAAAGTATGACGGCTACAACATTAAATATTACAAAACTTGCCCTAAAAAAATATTTTTCGTGTATTTATAGTGGCCTAAAATTCGCTGACAAGAATACCCTTTGGGAGGTTCTGCGGCCACATAATTCCATGTACGATCCGTACTTTTCTTAGCTTCTGCAGGTGGGAGTTATGCATCTGCATAATCCAGTCTGCGGTTGCACTTTAACTTTTGCGGCCGCAGTTTTCCTCTCGAGGCTGGTCTTTTGGCAAGGCTTCATATTTGCACAATTTGAATTCTTGTCAGTGCGACCATGTTTTGCAGCCGTATATTTTGTGTGCGGACTGTACTTTTCCAAACATCCTCTGAGCTTCAAGTACCATATCTGCGGCCACATAGGTATTTTTGCGGTTTGCATTTTGTTATACGAACGTAGAATTCCTTCTGCGGACTGCATTTTGGCCTGCTTCACTCCTTCTTACCTTTATGAGCTGGAACATTCCTTTTTGAGTTAGATTTCTTTGTTGAGGTTTAATTCTCCAACATGCCTACAATTTGCACAATTTCATTAATTTTGGGAACAAGAATCAACACTTTCGGATTAAAACTAAAGCAAGAAGGTACTAGTAAGTGATTAAAATCTACACCTATCAACTCCCCCAAACTTAAGTCTTTACTTGTCCTAAAACAAATAGATTAGTTCCCACCTCCTCAAAGTGAAAGGTCATTTCAAAGAATCAATTGTAAGCCATTCATACTCAGTTGAGACCAACAATTACCCACAATACTCATGCATTTTCAACAAGGTGACAAATCACATATTATGCACATATAACTCTAATGTGACACTTGAGCTTTAAAAGTTGACTTCACTCATCAAGAACTCTTGCTCTATCATGTACATCATGGTGGACTCCAAACTCTTCCTTCTTTATCTTCCATTTTCCAAACTCACTTCAAGAATTAGCACTCAATCTTTTGATCAATAAAAGGTTCACTCTTCTCTCACAAAGGAATGTCACAAGTAAGGCTTCAAGTACCATAGACTTACCCCTCATATAGATCACCACTAATATAAGCTCACTCGATTCAAAATCAAGTAGGACTTATTTTGGGTTGTAATTAAGGCTTTTGGATTGAGGTAGGATACCATATGGGATAAGTGGTTATGCCCCTCCTTAAGCGCTCCACATTTTTCATTTCTTGGCTCACATTTACCAACTCTTAGAGGTATTTTCTTTTCTTGGGGGCTAGAGAGACTTGGCATTACTCATTTTTGTTCAATTCGTTCTTTTTCTCCCTTGATGTTCATACCAGAGATAGTTGCCTCTTTTTGATTTCATCAACCTTCCTTTTTATTTTCTTTTTGGCATTTTCTTTTTGTTCTTTTCTTTTATAGCCTTCTCTTTTCATAGAGATCATTTCTTTTATTTTTTTGGTGCCTTGATACCTCTTTCAAATTCCTCAACTCTCCCCCCAAACTATGCCTTAAGCCACTTATTTCATAAGAGTATTAAGGAAGGTTCGATTGCCAAGAGAGGATTATAACAAAACAGGTAAAGACTTGTAGCATGGTTACCAATAAAAAAAGGCTAAAGGCTCAAAGGGGTTGACTAGGGATAACAAGTATTGGGTGGTAATAGAAGGCTCAAACGGACCAAGAAAATCCTACACTCATCTTCCAAACCAAGCAAACCTAGGATTTCTCCTTGAAGCACATTCGGGGCAAGTTCTAGACCATTCACACAAATACTTGAACTAGCAACAAAAATCACCTCACCCCCATGCAACTAGACCGCAAAAGAGATAGAGTCTAAAGCGTACAACAATCACAATCAAGTTAAAGATCACTATGGTCCAAATAACCACTCAATGATTATCAAAGTCACTAACTAGGACTATTTTCTTTCAAAAATCTTATTTCAACCATAAGCATGCAGTTAAGTGTATTGGTGCCAAATGAAGCATGAATAACTCTTTTTAGAGAATGACTTGACTAGGGCTTTTATTCATTACTACTACTATTATTATTACCTAAACACAAAAAGCAGACTCATTCCCTTAAATGTTATCACACCATCCATCCTCGGGAAGAGTCACCCGGTTCACACAAAAGATTACCATTGAAAATAACCGTGGCATTAACTAATCCAAAGGCTTATTATCCATAGTACTACGAAAAACATGAAAACTACTAACATAAAAAGAAGCTACTAACAAAATAAAAATCAAAGTAAACAATTGAAGAAGCTAATAAAAGCAGTAACTAACTAAAGATAGATAAAATAAAAATAAATAGAATCATCCAATTATTACAGTTCAAATGTATCCAAATATGTCGAATGTATCATCAAATAAACTCCACCCCTGAATAAAAGTAAGCATTGTCCCTAATGCTTAACAAAATAAGAGTAAAATGAGAGAGGGCGAAGAAACTCCTTAATCATCCTTGGACATCTCAATGTCCCCAGTGGCATCAACCTCTGTTGGCTTAGCCAACTGTATATCATCATCATATCTAGGAAAGGCGGGAGAGGTGAACATCGCACGCACTACGTCAGTAGTGTCGGCAGCAAGGCATGGCTCCTCATCCTAGCCAGCTAGAGCAACCTGTGCAGATGGATATGGGGAAGACTGGTCTGGGTCAAGCAACATATCAAATGGCAAATCCCTAACTGTAGATAGTCGGGTCACCTCAACTTGTTTCTCATCTATAGACTTCTTGCTGGCTTGAGACTTCCTCATCTTCTTGACCTGCTTGGTCAAGCCCTCAATAGCTGAACCATGATGTACCAGAGTGTCCATTATCACCTTCTGGTTGCCCAGAATCTTGCCCAACTTCTCATCAAGCTCAGTAGAATCCAATGGTTCCTGTGTGGATGATTGCCTTGCAATAGTACTAGATATCTCAGACAACTTTGAAATAGTTACATGCATCCAATTTTTGAGACTCGCCAATGTTTAGGAGAATCGCAGAGCAGAAAGTGGGCCTGTAGGCATAGGCACTAACCTAAACAATGGAGTAGGGTCTGCCCTAGGAGCTATAGAAGGAGTTGTGGACGAGCTGAAAGTGGAGATGGAGGCATAACTACTGCACTTAGAGGGATCAGCTGATCTAGATGGAATGTCAACTGTGTCAGAAACTACCACTATCGGCTCATCAAACTGGAATGTAGTAGTAGAAGGCTGAGCACTCTTCCTCGAGTTACGCGGATCCTGCAGCGAGTACCACTCAAACAGTTTCTTGGGCTTTACTTTCGTATCAAATGGCTTTGGCTCTACTTTTGCATCTGTGAGGTACTCTGTGATAGTGTTGGGGTAGGGGGTAAGCCGTGTTATTCTACTGCTCTACCAAAGAGATGTTGGCCGACATCAAGGCACCCACATTGATCTGGTACCCGGCCATGATAGAAGCCACTAGAACCGCATGTGAAATATGCAAGTTGTTCTCATTTTGGCATGGGTCAAGCCTGCTACACACAAAGGTTTACCAACCTTTTGCCTTAAAGCACAATGTACTCCGCTAAATGGGTACTTCAGCAGTAATCCATAGTGGAAGTGGTCCCGGTGCCAAGATCTCAGCAAGCCACGGTCGGGCCTCTTCTTTCAAGGTCAACTTCTCTAGGTACTCCTTCTGCTCCACGTCCAAAAATCAGTGGAAGCAACCAAACTCACAAATATATCTTCCCAAGCTTCCTTCTTCTTTGTTCGCTCAACCCAGTAGATGTACCTTGCAGCAGACACTGGAGCAACTGGCTCGGAGGTCTCTCTATCACTTTCCGAAACCTCGGAAGTGCTGTGAGATTATGAAATCACATCCAGAAGTTCAGATCGCCCTTATGGCCTGGATTGTGCAGCTGTCTGCTCTTTACGAATAGACACGGAGTTGCCCTCGGAAGCCTCCCTAGACGGGGCATAAGAACTAGACTCGGAGAGCTATGAACCCCTCCTTCTACCTGATATGGCCTTCTTCCGAATTGTCTTGGGCACACTAAGGGGCAAGGTACCTCTGCCTGGACCCCTAGAAGACTCTCCACTACCCTTGGCAGTTTCACCGCGACCTCATGATAAAACCATTGTCTGTATCAAAACAAAGAGGATTGTTAGTTGCACGTCATCATTCAACATGGCTAGGACTTATGTAAGCAAGAGAGAACAATGTGGACAAGGTAGGGTTAAAACAGGATGACATGTTTGCAGAAAGTAGGATGTGTGGTCCGCAATTGTCTGATGTGCGGCCGCAGAATAGTGCGGACCACACATTTTCATGTACGACTGTACTTTTGACAAGAAAATTCAGAGGCTCAAGTGCCTCTTCTCTGAATATAGTACGACGACCAAAGTGTGGCTACAAACATCTGTGGTCCACGAAATTTTAAGTGTGGTCCACGCTTTTGTGCTTCCAAGAGACAAGTCTCTACTAGCAGTGCAGACCCAAAATGCAGCCTCACCAGTAATTCTTCGGTCCGCACATTAAAGTTCAGCCCAAAAAAGCACTTGCCTTCACCAGTTACCAAATCAACCAAACTGTGGACTACACAAATTCAAGTGCCGTCACAGATTTCAAAATTTGAGTAATCAGTGTTTTCACTTAGGTTTTGTAATTACTTGTACAAATCGATATGGCACTATGGTATACACATCAAATCTAACTAACCCAACCCATTTTAGCATGTATTAATGACTACCTAAAACAAATTTACCCCACATGGATACATGATGAAATCTAATAACAGATGGCATAAAAAGAAGCCAACATTTCAAATATTAAACTAACATAAAAGATTAACATGAAGTGAAGCATACCAGATGAAGTGAGTGTAGTAGATCGTGTGGTCACAAATAGGTATGTGTGTTTGACAACGAAAATATCTCTCAGTTAAGCTTGTAGAGCAATAGTAATTCTATGGTGGGTGAAAAGTGTAAAATTAATGAAGAACTTCCATTTATACTCAGAAATATTGAAAGGGAAAAAGGCTGAGTGCGGCCGCAATATTCCAAGTGCGGTCTGCACCCCTTCACCTTGGAAGTAATGGGTTGTGTCAGTTGTGCGATCCGCATAATTTTGAATGTGGCCTCACAATTCCTCTCGTGACAGTAGATTAGCATCGTACTGACATGCCCAAACTTCAGAGAGTTTGCAAATTATCATTTTGTTGAGCTTCCAGAAGTGTGGTCTTTATATGAAATGTGCAACCGCACAAGCTCCTCTGTTGTTGTGAGCATGTAATTTTTAACCTACTATATATTCCTACAAAATTCAATAAATTAATTAATGATTATAAACCTTGTTGAATTTCAATGCCTGTGTGTGAATTATCTGCATTACATAAATCATAATTTATCTTTTAAAATTCATAAATGATTTAAAGTTGCATGATTCGATGCATGACTTCAATCATTTTTTATTGGAAAATTACGGAAAATTATTCTTCAAATAATCACATTTTTTTAACTAGAAATTTCAACCTTTAATTTTATTCATTAATCAAAATTTAAACTAGAGTTAATTAATATATTACTTGTAATCGGTTGAAATAAATAACAACAAAAATGTCGATTATTTGACACAACGTAGATTTAATGATTAATTCATTCATTTTTTCTAACAAAATTGTGAAATTTGTTTCTTAAATGATTATGAGTATTAAATTAAATGATATTACTCTTACTTAATTTATAATTAGACAAAAACTAAGTTAGAATTAATCACTACATTTTTTTAGTAAGTGTTAGAGTTAAAGGAGGTTTAAAAAAAAACGGACCTGGGCCAAATTACCCAGGCCCAAAATCCCTTCTCCCTAACACCAAATCCGGACCAGCCCAAACCCCACAACTCGGCCTGCCCCTACACCACCAAAACGACCCCGTTTAAGTTAAGATCAATCTCAGCCGTTGATCTTTCCAGATCCAACGGCTGAGAACTACCCAATCCCTAACTATATAAATGTCCAAACTAAACCCTACCCCCCATTCACTCAGAAAGCCTAACCCCCCCCCCCTNCGGCCACCGGAACTCGACCAAATGCCACCAAATCCTTACCAGACGATCCTCTCCTCACCCTTAACCCCATCCCACCATCAGTTTCCCTGAAAACCCACCCAAACCCCTTCGATTTCAGATCTAAGAAAATGCAAAAAACTTGGTTTCCTATTACCAAGTCGATTCAAAACAATCAATGGTTCAAAGCTACATGAGTCAACAGCTCTTGATGAGAGCTGTTGATTCATGTGGGTTTGGATCATTTCCAAACCCTGCCGAAATCTGTCAGCACCCTGCGGGTATCCCTTCCCCCCTATCTTTTCTTTTCTGATGTTTTTTTTTCACTTTTTATGAAATCGCATGCCTCACTGTTTGATACACGTGTTTGTTGTTTTTGATTTAGTTTAGATCGCTAAAATGCCTACGTTAAAGGTACAATAACCATTTTTAGATTTATGCTATTTAGTTTGAAATCGTTGTTTCGAGTTTGGGTTTTGTTGAATATCCTCTTTTCTTGGCCTGTTTAATTCCAAATATGCATGATTTTCTTTAGGTTTTTATCACCATTTTTTCTGTACATATATGACTGTGTCAGCCTATGTTATTCTTTGTTTGTCTCCTCTTCTTTGACTCGTCTAGATCTTGATCCTTGTTATCATGCACATGCTGGCTAGTTTAACATTTTGGAATGAAAATTGTTTGTTAGAGTTAGCTGTCCTATTGATCAGTTCTGTAGCCTTTGACAATAGTCTAGTTATTAATCATCGATCAATTATGTTTCCCTTTTGATTACGTTGGAATTATTTGACTTCTTTTTCCTTAATCCATCTCTGATTGTCAAACTGATTTGTTGGCTCGTCTATTATGATTTTAGCCTATGTCTCTCAGTGTTGGTCATTTCTTGAGATCATTTGATTAAGTAAAAGATAAATTGGGGGACTGATTTGGTTAAGTTAATAAAAGAACTAGTCACATTTAGATTGAATTAAACAGTGAACCTAAGATTAAAAGACTGAGTTGACTAACTTAAGCTAATTAACAAGTCAGTAAAACTAGAATTAGTACCTAACAGTAAAATCAACCTAAGCTTAGGTAACTAGTGAGTATGGTTGGAAACCAAGTCTAGGAACCTAATTATTAACCTAACTAATTTTGTTTAATCAAACTAAGATCCTAGAATGATCAAAATAGGCTAAAATCCAGTTTTATGGAATTAATCACTCAATTGAAAGACTTGAAAAAAAAAAGAAACAAAAGGATTTGCAGTAGGAGGGGAAACAATCTGAATTTAAGTTGCCTTATAGCTGTGGTTTTCTTTCCTAAAAGAACTTGGTTTTGTTTGCTGCCTTGGTTCAATCATTTGGTATTCTTGCTGGACTGTTTTTTCTGAAAGTGTTCTTTCAAATATTCCTACCCAAGATTTCTGGGTGTATTCTTGCTAGACTGTTTGGTTTTCTTTGGGGTTGCTGTTTGTTGCTGCTGGGTTCCTCTTCCCTTTTGCTGATTTCTATCTGCCTGACCTTTATTTGGTGAGGACTTTCTGTTGTTATCTTACTCTTAAAGGTATGTAAAACTGAGTTTTTCTTTATATATGAAATATGAAGATCCGAAATCTGTTGTCTTTCCCCCATGAATCTGCAATTTTATTTGCTTAGCCTTATTTCTGTATAAACTTATGTGCATATATATGAAGTAACACATTATGTTTGTTTAGATTCTAATCTCTGAATTTTACATAAGGCTGTTTCATCTCAAAACTGTCTGTTATAGGTCTGTGCAATCAATGTTTATGTTGTAAAACAGCATCAAAGGATAATGAACTTAACCTCTCATGGTTAAATTCATCCTACAAGATGCTGAAATACTGGTTTATCCTACGTTTTAGATATCTAGATACTGTTATGAAAAAGCACTAGGGTAGATGAATTTGATTTGTTGATAATCAAACTCACCCCATGATAAGTGCACAAATGTTAGTATGTTGGCTGAAGTTTACCCTTCAAAAGGGGTATAAAGTATGTAGTTGAGAAGGCCATTAGAGTGAGAATCTGAACCCTTGGATGGTCAGATTCATCCTCTAAAAATGCCTAGATAAGCATAGTTCCTATAGAGTTTAGTATTATGTTAGTTTTAGCACTTGGGTAGATGGATTTGACTCTTTAATAGTCAAATTCACCCCTAGGTCGTGCCTAAACAGTAGCCTAGGGTGCT
>ML394568.1:46453-61500 GCA_005239525.1 Nicotiana knightiana
AAAAATGCCTAGATAAGCAAAGTTCCTATAGAGCTTAGAATTCTGTTGGTTTTAGCACTTGGGTAGATGGATTTGACTTTTTAATAGTCAAATTCACCCCCTAAGTAGTGCCTAAACAGTAACTGAGGGTGCTGAAAATTACCCTTTACGGATATAAAGTGGATACTCAATGGCTCCTTAGAGGAAAGAATCTGAATCCTATTATGATCAGATTTATCCTCTTAAAATGCCTGCATAACCAAGTCAAGGAATTAATATGGACTGAAGGTCCAAAGTATGAAAATGACATTCTGGAGTTGAGTTGATCCTTTTATGATCATATTCACTGAGAAAGCGCATAAATAATTCTGCCAGATAGTATGGTTTAAACACACGCAATATCAGGATTAAAACTGACCTCTTCATGGTCAGTTTGGTTTTGGTAGTTGCACAACACCTAAATTATATTGGGGTGTTCTACAGATTATAAAGAGAAGGCTCAAATGTAAGGCCTCAAGAGAGTTTCGGGTCAGCAAATTAGTTAGAATCTTATTTTTTTTCTAGTTTCTTTTATTCTGGAAAAGGTATAGAGGCAGTCAAGTTATAATCCCCCTGTATTTCTTTAGCTTTTCATTGTACTGTAATTTAAGACTGGACTGTACGCTTAATTTCAGTTTTTTTCATGTTCCTGAAATTTCGAGTATTACATTCTTTTTCTGTTCTGCAATGATATTAGACAAAAGAACGTATGTAAAATCTGTATGAACACCCCGTTTGGATTTTGAAAAATGGTTGTTTCAAATTCAGCAGAGTTTCAACATGAATAGAATCAGTAGATTATCTTCAGTTTGTCTTGTGTCTCATAAATTTGCAAAAAATCAATGTATACATACGTGTGAACTGTAATACTTTAGATGCGTGAGTTTAGGTTGTTTAGAATCGCTAAGAATTACTACTTCAAAATTTATAAAACCGCCTGTGGTATGATCTTTATTAGAAATCATAAAATTCTGGAAGAAGTAGAGTGATTTCATCTTGCCCATTCGTATCAGAATTAACCAGTAAACTATGTAGATATCTGAATTTCATAAGTGTATATATCTGAACGAACGAGGGACGTTCTGATTCCCATATTTGCCATCATTAGCTAAAACACATTCTTTTCAGAACTAGTAGTCCTATTACAAGGAGAATTGACTTAGGATGGCCTAATGTGATAAAATGGGGCTGGATGAGGCCATAGCCCATAAGATGTTCTCTTAGAGCAATAAATATTGTTTTAGGAGATCTTCTAGGTAGAATGAATACCTTTAGTTCGAAATTTTGATAAAAATAACATCAAATATTATACCAAAGCTACCTAACCAACACTCGGGAGTGACAACTCATTTCCCCATCTTCAACTTCAAATTATAATAAAAATCACATGTTGTAATTACGGGTGCATTTCATGTGGCGTAATTATAATGTGTCTAAAAATGACAAGTGCACACCATCGTGACTTGTTTTCAAGATAAGTCCATAAATATTAAAAGCGGCTAAAAAGTGAAAAAAGCTAAAAGCACAATAGGCAAAAAATATGTAAATAATCAGACAATTTAGGCCAAATAATAATAATAGTTAAGCAACTGTGCTAGAACCACGGAATTCGGGAGTGCCTAACACCTTCTCCCGGGTTAACAGAATTCCTTACTCGGATTTCTGGTCGCAGACATTTTAAACAGAGTCAAAATTTCCTCGGTTTGGGATTTTCATAAATAAATTGTGTCCCGGAACACCGTAAAAATCCGGGTGGCGACTCTGAAACTAATAAATAAATCCCAAATCCGCATAATGTCACTTAAATTGGAAAAAACTCCCATATCCAACCTTGTGTCGGAAAAAGGAGGTGTGACAGTTGTGGAACAATTAATTCGGCCCCACAATTAAAATGTGCGATATGCATTTCCTTCAACACTTAGCCATTTGTGTCCACCCTTCTTGCATGTAACAATAAAACCTGTATCACACTTGAAATCAAGTTCAAAACAACAAATAATATCTAGTTATAAAAGAAAAAGGAAAAGAACTTGGGTTGCCTCCCAAGAAGCGCCTGATTTAACGTTGTGGTACGATGCAATATCTAAGCATCTTCAAGTGAGGTAAATGACCGCCACCACGTGACTCTCTCCAGCTTTACCCGCTTCTCCCGGTGAGCATTGACTCGGAATACTTCATTATTTTTGTTCTTCAAATCTAATGCACCGAAAGGTGTCACACCAACAATTTCAAACGGACCACTCCATTTGGACTTTATCTTCCCGAGAAACATCCTCAATCTTGAGGTAAACAACAATACAAGATCATCCGCCTTGAACTCTTTGTTCCAAATGTACTTGTCATGAAGATATTTTATTTTTTTCTTTGTACAAGGACGAACTCTCATATCCATGGTACTGGAACTCATCCAACTCATTCAAGTGTGCAACCCACAAGTTGGCGGCTACATCTCAATCAAAATTCAATATCTTTAAAGCCCATATCACCTTGTTCTCTAGTTCCACTGGATGGTGATAAGCTTTCCCGAACACTAACCGGTATGGAGACATTCTGATTGGTATTTTGTAAGCTGTCCGAAAAGCCCATAACGCATCCCCGCTTCTTGGACCAATCCGTTTGATTAACATTCACCATTTTAGACAAGATACTCTTTGTCTCCTAGTTGGAGACTTCCACTTGACCACTAGTTTGTGGATGGTAGGGAATTGTGACCTCTTGAGTAACACCATACTTGCTAAATAAAGTGTCAAAAGCCTTGTTGCAAAAGTGTGACCCTTCATCGCTTATGGCACGTGGATTATTAAATCTTCTAAAAATATTCTTCTTCAAGAAATCCACTACACTTCTCGCCTCATTGTTAGGTAAGGCGGCGGCCTCAACCCATTTGGAAACATAATCCACTACGACCAAGATGTAAGTATTTCCAAAATAACTCACAAAAGGGCCCATAAAGTCAATGCCCCATACATAAAAAATATCAATCTCCAAGATAGTTGTGAGAAACATCTCATTTTTCTTTGAAATTCCAGTGTCCCATTGACAATCATCACATGTTTTCACTAATTCACTTGCGTCCTTGTGAAGAGTAGGGAAATAAAAACCACAACTAAGAAATTTGGAAGTCGTTCTTGCTCCACCATGATGACCACCATATGGCGAAGAATGACAAGCACCAAGAATATTGACTTGCTCTTCTTCCGGTACGCACCTTCTAATCACCCCATCCGTAAAAATTCGGAAAAGGTATAGTTCATCCTGATAATAATCTTGACAATCTATTATGAGAGTCTTCCTTTGGTTTGAAGAGAACTCATCCAGAATGATTCCACTCACAAGAAAATTTTCAAAGTCTGCAAACCATGTCACCTCTTTTATCGAAATTGCCAAAAGTTACTCATCAAGAAAGGAGTCATTGATTTCAAGGCCATCATGTGGTCCACCACTTGGTTTTCCCTCCTCCTCCAAACGATACAAGTGGTCCACCACTTGGTTTTCACTACCTTTATTATATTGAATATCAATATAAAATTCTTGTAACAAGAGTACCCATCTCATCAACCGAGCTTTAGAATCCTTTTTACTTATAAGATAGCGAAGCGCCGCATGATCCGTGTGGACAATAACCTTGGAACGCAATAAGTACGGGTGTAACTTCTCAATTGAAAACATAATAGCAAGGAGCTCTTTCTCCGTAACGGTGTAATTGACTTGGGCATTATTAGTTTGTTAGTTAAATAGTAGTAAATAACCCTAATCTCATATGTATTAGGAGTAGTACATGTATTATATATATATATATATATATATATAGGGCTCGTTGTATCATTGTAAATATCAATAATATAATTCTCCTGTTTCATATTTCTCACATGATATCAAAGCAGTAGTGAGAAAACATCCGGGAAAGAAAACCCAGCCAAAACAATCGCCGTGCTTCAATTCTGGCGACCTTTTTGGCTATTTTTTGAAAAAAATGAATTTTCATCGGTGTTGTGCGAAAACCAACACCACCACAAGGTCCCCCAAACCCCGGCGACCAAACCCCAACAAACACCTCCGGTAGACAACCTCTCATGCGCCGCCCGGAGAAATATTTTTTTCCGGCTAGATCTGATCCACGCGCCGGCGCGTGGAGCCCTTTCCGAATAGTTTTTGAAATTACTTCTTTAGAATAGTCGGGCTATGTGTAATTCTGACCCTACCCGTGCTTTTATTTTTTGATTCCGAGCACTTTTAAAATTTCCCAGCAACTACAATAGTTTTCCGACAGCTACAGTATTTTTTCCGGCAAAAGTATCCAGATTTCTTATGTTATTTGATGATAATTTTGTTAGCCCTCTATTTAATCCAACCATGTCTCTTAGATTTGATGCTTTTGGTTTCAAAAATAGTGTCGTTGGGAATTCAGTCTTGATGATTACTTCTGAACCCTTACTTGGGAGTTCTAATTATTTATCTTGGGCCTCGTCTGTTGAGTTGTGGTGTAAAGGTCAAGGTGTTCAAGATCACTTAGCAAAACAGGCTAGTGAGGGAGATGACAAGTCCAAAACACATTGGGAAAAGATTGATGCTCAGTTACGTAGTATCTTGTGGCGATCTATCAATTCCAAATTGATGCCTTTGTTTCGCCCATTCCAAGCATGTTATTTAGTTTGGGAAAAGGCTCGTGCTTTATACACTAACGACATATCTCATTTCTATGATGCGATATCGCGAATGACAAGCTTGAAGAAACAGGAATCAGATTTGTCTACGTACTTGGGACAAGTACAAGCAGTCATGGAAGAATTTGAGAAGTTGATGCCAGTTTCTGCTAGTATTGAAAAGCAACAAGAGCAACTGTAGAAGATGTTTCTAGTTCTTACACTCGTTGGACTTCCGAATGACCTTGATTCAGTACGTAACCAGATTTTGGCTAGCCCGACTGTCCCTACAGTTGATGAATTATTCTCTCGATTACTTCGCCTTGATACAGAACCAAGTCACCAAGTGATCTCATCACAGACACTTGACTCCACTGTTCTCGCATCCCAGACAGTAGAGAATCAGTTATCTCAAACTATGGAGAGTAGACAAGGAGGAGGTCATTTTGGAAGATCTAGACCCAAGTGCTCTTATTGTCATAAACTTGGACACACTAACGTCTGTTATTCTTTACATGGTCGTTCACCCAAAAATGCTTATGTTTCTTAGACCGAGACTGCATGTAACTAGGGATTTTCTTTATCTAAAGGGGAGTATAATGAGTTCCTTCAGTATCGAGCAAGTAAGCAGACATCTCCATAAGTAGCCTATGTTGCTCAGACTGATACTTCTGTTGCTGGTAATTCTTTTGCTTGTGTTTCCAAGTCTAGTACTCTTGGACTATAGGTTGTGGACTCAGCTGCTTCTGATTATATCTCTGGAAATAAATCACTTTTGTCAAATATTATGTATTCACAGTTTGTACCCAAACTTTAGCCAGTGGGTCTCAAACTAAAGCCAAAGAAGTCTGAAAAGCGAATCCCCTACCCTTTGTCACTCTAGATTTCGTTCTTTATGTCCCTGGATGTCCTTTTAGTCTTGCATCTGTTAGTCGTTTGACTCATGCCCTCCATTATGGTATATATTTTATTGATAATTCTTTTATTATGCAAGACCGCAATACGAGACAGACGATTGTAACAAGACTTGAATCAGAAGGCCTTTACTACCTTAACTCACTTAATTCCTCCAAGGCATGTCTAGTTACAGATCCTCCAGACCTAATTCACAGACGTTTAGGTCATCCAAGCTTATCCAAGCATCAGAAGATGGTGCCTAGTTTGTCTAGTTTATATACATTAGATTGTGAGTCATGTCAGCTCGGGAAACATACCTTAGCCTCCTTTCCTCGTAGTATTAAGAGTCATGAAAAGTCTATTTTTTCTTTAGTTCATTCTGATATATGGGTCCTAGTAGAGTCAGTTCAACCTTGGGATTTCGTTATTTTGTTAGTTCCATATATGATTATTCAAGATGTACTTGGCTTTTCTAAATGAAAGATCATTCTGAGTTATTTTCTATATTCCAGAATTTTTGTGCTGAGATCAAAAATCAATTTCGTGTTTCCATTCGCATTTTTCGCAGTGATAATGCCTTGGAATATTTATCCTCTCAATTTAAAGAGTTTATGACTTCTCAAGGAATTATTCATCAGACCTCTTGTCCTTATACCCTTCAGCAAAATGGGGTTGCAGAGAGAAAGAATATGCACCTCATTAAGACTGCTCGCACACTTCTCATTGAATCTCATGTACCGTTACGTTTTTGGGACGATGCATTTCTCACATCTTGTTATTTGGTTAATCGGGTGCCTTCATCTCCCATCCACAATTAGATTCCGTATTCAGTATTGTTTCCCCAGTCACCCTAATACTCTCTTCCCCCTCGTATTTTTGGGAGTACTTGTTTCGTTCATAACTTAGCCCCTGGGAAAGATAAGTTAGCTCCTCGTGCTCTCAAGTTTGTCTTCCTTGGTTATTCTCGTGTTCAGAAGGGATATCGTTGTTACTCACCTGATCTTCGTAAGTACCTTATGTCAGTTGACATCACATTTTTTGAGTCTAAACCTTTCTTTACCTCTTCTAACTACCTTGATATATTTGTGGTCTTACCTATACCGACCTTTGAGGAGTTTATTATAGCTCATCCTTCACCTTCCGCCACAGAAGTCTTACCCATTCCAACCATTGGGGAGTCTAGTGCGGCTCCTCCTAGATCCCCAGCCACAGGAACTCCACTCTTGACTTATCATCGTTGTCCGCCCCCAGCATCATTCCCAGCTGATTCATGTCTTACACCTGCTCCTGCTCCTACTACAGACATGTCTCTTCCTAGTACACCGATTGCACTTCGGAAAGGTATACGGACCACACTTAATCCTAATCCCCATTATGTCGGTTTAAGTTATCATCGTCTCACATCACCCTATTATGCTTTTATATCTTCTTTGTCCTCTATTTCTATCCCTAAGTCTACAGGTGAAGCATTGTCTCATCCAAGATGGCAACAGGCTATGACTGACGAGATGTCTACTTTAGATACAAGTGGTTATCGCTGGGTGTATGCAGTCAAGGTTGGTCTGGATGGCAAGGTTGATGAACTTAAGGTCCTTCTTGTTGCCAAGGGATATACTCAGATATTTGGGATTGGTTACAGTGATACCTTCTCTCCCGTGGCTAAGGTAGCATCACTCCGCCTTTTTTCTATCCATGGCTTCTATTCGCCATTGGCCTCTCTATCAGCTGGACATTGAGAATGCTTTTTTACACGATGTCATTGAGGATTAAGTTTATATGGAGCAACCACCTGGGTTTTTTTCTCAGGGGGAGCCTCGTGTCCTTGTATGTCGCTTGCGCCAGTCACTTTATGGTCTAAAGCAGTCTCCTCGAGCCTAGTTTGGTAAGTTCAACACAGTTATCCAGGAGTTTGGCATGACTCGGAGTGAAGCTGATCACTCTGTGTTTTATCGGCATTCTTCTTTGAGTCTCTGTATTTATCTAGTGGTCTATGTTGACAATATTGTTATTACCGGCAATGATTATGATGGTATTACTAAATTGAAGCAACATCTCTCTCAACACTTTCAGACTAAAGATCTGGGCAAACTAAAGTATTTCCTGAGTATTGAGGTCACTCAGTCTAGCTCATGTATTGTGATATCATAATGGAAGTATGCCTTAGACATTCTTGAGGAGACAGGAATGACAGGTTGTAGACCAATTGACACTCCGATGAATCCGAATTCTGAACTTATGCCAAGACAGGGAGAGCCGCTTAGCAATCCTACAAGATAAATGCGGCTGGTTGGTAAATTAAATTATCTCATAGTGACTAGACCTGGAATTTCCTTTCTTGTGAGTGTTGTAAGCCAGTTTATGGATTCTCCATGTGATAGTCATTGGGATGCAGATGTCCGCATTCTTCGGTATATAAAATCGACTCCAGGCAAAGAGTTATTGTTTGAGGATCGAGGCCATGAGTAGATCGTTGGATACTCAGATGCTGATTGGGCAGGATCACCTTCTGACAGACGTTCTACGTCTAGATATTGTGTTTTAGTATGAGGAAATTTGGTGTTTTGGAAGAGAAATAAACAGAATGTAGTTGCTCAATCTAGTGCATAATCAGAATATCAAGCAATGGTTATGGAAACATGTGAGCTAATTTGGATCAAACAATTGCTCAAGGAGTTGAAATTTGGTGAAATCAGCCAGATGGAACTTGTGTGCGATAATCAAGATGCCCTTCATATTGCATCAAATCCGGTGTTCCATAAGAGTACTAAACACATTGAGATTGATTGTCACTTCGTCAGAGAAAAGATACTCTTAGGAGATATTGCTATAAAATTTGTGAATTCGAATGATCAATTTGCTAATATTTTCACCAAGTCCCTCACTAGTCCTCGTATTAGTTATATATGTAACAAGCTCGGTACGTATGATTTATATGCACCAGCTTGAGGGGAGTGTTAGTTTGGTAGTTAAATAGTAGTAAATAACCCTAATCTCATTGTATCATTGTCAATATCAATAATATAATTTTCCTATGTCATATTTCTCACAAGAACTATTCATGGTCTTAATAGCATAGTAAATCGGATGAAAATCTTTGTTAATACGTTGCCCCAAAACAGCCCCAACTGCTACGTTACTTGCATCACATATGAGTTCAAAAGGCAAACTCCAATTTGGAGAGGTAATGATAAGATTAGTTGTCAACTTGAGCTTCAATAATTCAAAAGCCCTCATACAATTATCATTGAAATGAAACTTGGCAGCCTTCTCAAGGAGCTTACACAATGGGTTCACCAGTTTAGAGAAATCTTTGATAAAGCTTATGTAGAAACCTGCATGGCGTAGGAAACTCCGTACACCTTTCACTGAAGTTGGGGGTTGGAAGCTTAGAAATCACCTCAATCTTCGCTTTGTCAACTTCAATTTCATTCCTTGAGATTTTATGGCCAAGCACAAAATAGGTCTCTTTACATCTAGACAACACTTAGTCCAAGTTTATAATACAATCATCAAAAGAATCCCCAATCACCAAGAAGTCATCTATGAAAACTTCAAGGTAATCCTATACCATGTCCGTGAAAATAACCATCATACATCGTTGAAAAGTCGTCGGTGCATTGCACAAACCAAAAGGCATCCTCTTGAAAGAAAAGTACCATAAGGACATGTAAAGGTTGTTTTCTATTGATCTTCCGAAGCAATGAAAATTTGGTTGTACCCGAGTACCCATCAAGAAAACAATAGAAAGCTCGTCCGGCCAATCTATCTAGCATTTGGTCTAAGAAAGGAAGTAGAAAGTGATCCTTCCTTGTAACATATGTTGAGCTTACGATAATATATACAAACACTCCAACTGGTCACCGTTCTTGTAGGAATAAACTCATTCTTATCATTGGTAACAACCCTCATTCCCCTTTCTTAGGGACGCATTGAACCAGAGAGGTCCTTGAACTATCGGAGATGGGGTAGACAACCACGACATTTAACCACTTGATCATATCCTTATTGACAACTTCTTGCATAACCTCAATGTGTCTTCTTTGATGTTCAATGGATGGTTTAGAACCATCCTCCAACTTGATATTATGCATGAAAAGGGTAGGGCTAGTACCTCGAATATCCGCCAAATCCACCTAATGGCCTTCTTCCTCTTTTGCAACACTGCCAATGTGGAATCAACATGAACGTTTATCAAACAAGAGGAAAGAATAACCGGTAAAGTAGAACAAGGGCCAAGAAATTCATACCAAAGGTATGGAGACAATGGCTTCAACTCCAAAGTAGGTGGCTCTTCAATATAAGGCTTTTTAGGAGGAGTCTTCCTATTCTCAAGATCCAAAGATAATTTCTGGGGTGCATAGTTGTACAACCCTATTCCTTTCAAAGAATTCATACATTCCATGAAACCATCCATCTCGTCATTATCAAAGTTGAGCAAAACATCTTCCAACATATTATCAATGTTTATTGTAGCACTTGTATCATCAACAATTACATCGGTCACCAAATCCACAAAAGAACACACCTCATTGCCATTTGGTTGCCACATAGACTTACACACATGGAATACAAAACTTGTTCATCACCAACTCGGAAAGTGAGTCTCCCGCTTCCATGTCACAAAGAGCCTTACCCATATCAAGGAAAGGTCTCCCAAGAATGATAGGAACTTCATAATCAAATTCACAATCTAGAATAACAAAGTCCGCTAGAAGAATGAACTTTGTCAACTCGGACCAAAACATACTCAATCATACCCAACAACCTCTTCATGGTACGATCATCCATTTGCAACCTCATAGATGTTGGTCTTGGTTTCCTAATTTCCAAAGTTTTGAAAATCGAATAGGGCATCAAATTGATACTCGTCCCAAAGTTTTCATTGTTGTGCCACTTATGGTTGAGGTGGTAGAGGTACATGCACATTGTCTTGTTGAACCCTACCTCGACGATTTGATTGTGGCACTCGAAGAACCTCATCGAGTTGTTCCTCCTCGCTGTCCAAGTCCCCCAATGACATATTTCTGAGCTCATTGTTCGCCATGTTTGTACCTATGATTTCTTCAACAAGTTAGTAATACGGAAGGGAAAGAAAATATTTCAATAACATACTCAACGATATAACTAACACTGTTAAAACTCCCCAACAACGACGCCAAAAATTGATCCACACTCAATCGTGAGTGAAAACAGTCGTTGGAAGAATAATACCCAACAAGTGTCGGGTTCGATTTCCAAAGGGATTTAAATATGAGTGTTAGGGTATACACTTGATGAGAGTAAATGAAATAGCTTAATTGTGCTTCCAAATAAGGGATTTTATTTTCTACTTCTAAAATTAACACTAGCAATTATCAACTAATGATAAGAGACTAGAACACGAGCAATTGTTTTTGTTGTTTTTATCAAATTGGTAAAAGGCCTAGGGGTGTAACATTCACCTAGGTGTTAACATAATAGGTAATCACTTTAATGCTTATTTTAGTGATCGAGGTGTATTATAACTCTCAACTCTAAATTATCCACTCAATACTCCCTGTTATAGAGTGGTTTTGCCCAAGTTGACTTTCTCAAGGTCAATTGGGTCTCAATTCAAACCCTTTAATTAGACCGTCCAAAACTTTAACTAGCTATATTTCTTGTTAGCCTAGTTTTTCTAGTCTAAGTCCCTCTTTCTTAAGTAAGAACCACGTCAAATAGGCATGAATCAGTGTTTGCAACCATTATTTCTAGAAATAATGCATGAACAAGGCTGAATAATAAACACTCAATCATAAGCAAGCATTAAACTAATCACCCATAAGGTTTACACACTAGGCTTGGGTCACAACTCTAGAGAAAATCTAGCTACTCATGATAGAAATTGAAGAAAATAAAGAAGAAGAAGAACTAATTAAAGCCGTAAAACAAAATTAACTTGATAAAAGTAATGTTTCTTCACCCAAAATGATCATAATTACCCAAAATAGTAAAGTATAACGGTTAAACACTAAATATTACAAAACATGCCCTAAAAAGTGTTTCCTGTCTATTTATAGTGGCCAAAATTCGCTTACAAAAATACCCTTCGGGAGGTTCTGCGGCCGCACAATTCCATGTGCGGTCTGCACGTTCTTAGCTTCTGCAGCCGCACAATTCAGTCTGCGGATGCACTTAAACTTCTCCGACCCACTTTTCCTCTTGAGACTGCACTTTTGACAAGGTTTCATACTTGGTCGTTTTGCACATTCTCTAAAACTTTTTGAATTCTTGTCTTTGCGACCATGTTTTTTGAGTGCACATTTTGTGTGTGGGCCTCACTTTTTCAAACATACGATGAGCTTCAATACCTGATCTCCGGCCGTAGAGGTATTTCTGCGATCCGCACTTTCTTCTGCGATCGTAGAGTTCCTAATACGGACTGCACGTTGGCTCCTGCACTGTTTCTTGACTTTATGAGCTGGAACACTCCTTTTTGAGTTAGATTTCTTTGTTGAGGTTTAATTCTCCAACGTGCCTGTAATTTGCACAATCTCATTAGTTTGGGAACAAGAAGCAACACTTTCGGACTAAAACTAATGTAAGAAGGTACTAATAAGTGGTTAAAATCTACACTTATCAACGACCCAGCCGGTCCTGTTGCATATTGTAGTCCCATTTCCCTATTAATACTTTTTATATGTTCATTTGTGGTTATGTGATTTGTTGGGGTGGTTGGATTGGTTTCGGGAAGGTCTTGGAGTGAATTGGGATACTTAGTCTCAAGGTTTGAAGCTTAACTTGAAAGAGTTTAGTGAAATTTGAATTTTGTGTAAACGACTCTGAAATAGTATTTTGATGATTTATATAGCTTCATATGGTGATTTTTGACTTAGGTGTATATCCGGATGTGGATTTGGAAGTCGTACGTTGATTTGGTGTGTTTTGGCAAAAATTGGAAAGTTGAAGGTTTGGAAGGTTTAGAGGTTTGACCGAAAGTTTACTTTGTGGATATCGGGTTCAAATTTTGGTTTTGGGAGTTGGAGTAGGCCCGTTGTGTCATTTGGGACATCGATGCAAAATTTGAGGTCATCATGTTGATTTGATGTGAATCGGCATAAATTTTAGAAGTCAGAAGTTTATTAGCTTTATTAGACTTGAATTAAGGTGCGATTCATAATTTTGGTGTTATCCGATGTGATTCGAGGCTTTAAGTTATATTATGGTTTAGGAATTGTTGGTATATTTCGTTCGGGGCCCTGGGGGCCTCGGGTTTGATTCAAATTGAGTTCGGATTCATTTTGGACTTCGAGGAATTGCTGAAGAAATCTGAATTCTGGTGTTTTCGCATTTGCGATGGGTATGGCTGCAGATGCGGAGCCACAGGTGCTGCCTTAGTCGTGTAGGTACGAGGTTGGCTTGGATGGAGAGAGACCGCATATGCGCAAAGGGTTCCGCAGAAGTGGATGCGCTTCTGCGAGGGTGAGTTCGCAAAAGCGGAGTTTGGCTGAGGGAGCTGGGATTGTAGGTGTGAAGTATTTTCCACATATGCGGGAGTGCAAGTGCGGGATTTCAACCGCAGAAGCAGATGGATGAGCATGAATTTTTTTTTTAAGCAATCCACTAGGCAGTGCCTAGGGCTAGTTTTTATTTATATATAGTAAAATAAAACAAAGTAACATGTCGTCTTGCACTGTGCAAAACCATACTTTATGCCTACTACATAGATCCTATTATCAACTTTGGTCTCGAGCATCCCTAACTTGATATTACACCTTGAAATACTAATACTATGAACACTAGTATCTAACATTTGTTTAAAAAATAGGTAAGATAATCTGTAAACCTCGTCGCCATGATGCTCACTCCAAGTGTGCTGCTCGATCCATGTGTAGTTCATAACCATTGCCATTGCGTGAAGTAAGATCCAGTGTATAAATTTGCATTGCATATCCAGTATGTTGATCTTCATTGCATATCAGTATGTTGATCCAGTATGTCCTTCGATCCCATTTGTGGCAATCAACTGCTTGCTTTCCCTGTCTAAATCCAGTATAAATCTGCATTGCTTGTGTGTCTTCCATAGTTAGGCTTAGCATGTGTAATCTCTTTGCTTTCTCATACTTATGCATGTCACCTTTCCTTCTTCCAGGGAATGAGCACCTAGTGCTAATACCACCCTTGGAAGTCGTAGTGAGTGACAAGGTATGAGTACAATATCATTTCCAGTTGAGTCAATGCTATTACCTACCCTGACTGTTTTTCCAGTGAATCTTGCAAGGCAAAGAACAATAACACTAACACTGTACCTCCAAAACAAGTAACAAAGTTCGTTTGAATCTGGACAGCCCTGAACTACTCCATTACTGCCTCCCTACATTGCTGCTCATTTCTCTTAAACTTTCTGAATAATTGTGCTTTTCTCCGGTTGAACATTAAACTGTTTTGTTTACATATTGTAAGCCTTATGAATTTGCATAAAGACAACATTATGATCCTCCAAACTGCTGAGTTGTTGTCTATTCCTACAGTCTCTTCTTTGGAATGGCACCAGTAAAAGGTCCCTTTGGAAGTAAGTCAGAAATTCAGCTTTGGTACCTGCAAAAAAGCACACGACATTAGTGAAAAAATGAATCCCCATGCTCTCCTCTTTACAGATTTGAACATGGTTATTTACATCCCTTGTTATCATGTTGCTCCAATACTTTCTTCTTCCTTGTATCCTCAGTTCCTTACCACCCTTATTCTCAAGACAGGGCATTGCATCTTATCATCATTGAGAATTCTCCTGCCCATTGTGTCTAGCTCCCAGAATCCATGACATTCTACATTTCCATTATCCAAAGCATAGTTTGCCAAGTGATCTGCCAGCCTATTCCCTTCTCTAAAAATGTGTGACACCTTCAGTGTACACTCTTCCTTTAATCTCCATATTTCCTCCATTTGATCGACTATATTCCAGGGTGGTTTCCACATTCCTTCTACTACATTTGTAATCAGCATTGAGTCAGTTTGTATCCACACCTGACTAAAGTTCATTGCATTACATAGTCTTAGGGCCTCCACTAGTGCTGTAGCTTCTGCTTCATTATTTGATCCCTCATTAATCTCCCTTCCACTTTCATATATTAGATCTCCTCTTTCATTTCTAAGATAGAATCCTATTGAACTTCTTCCTGGATTTCCCATGCAAGATCCATCTGTATTCACTTTTATCCAACCTTTATGAGGCATTTCCCACAACACCTTTTCATACTTCAGCTTAGGAGTATAGTTTTGTAACATATGCAGTAACTCATTCCACCTATAAGGCACCCTTATGCCAGGTTTCCTTGTTTGTACCAGGGTTTGTATTGTTGTTGATACCTGGTGAATGACTCGATTGACTGATACTGGATCTCCATATTTCCAGCTATTTCTCCTTTTCCATAGCTCCCACACAATGCATGATGGTAAGGCTTGCATAATTGGTTTGATTCTTGGCAGCACCTGTGCAGTCCAACATCTGGTAATAGATTGGTGAAGTGACAG
>ML394568.1:62881-79671 GCA_005239525.1 Nicotiana knightiana
TCATCCATATCTTTTCCTGATTGATCATCTGTATACTCTACTGACTTTGGATCCTTTGCAGTGATCACCTTCTCCACACTAATATGAGTAGTAGTTATAATCTGGTTCAAAGCATGATTGCCTTTTTCCTGCCCAGCTACCACAACAGTTTCTGTAGCCTCCTGCTTCCTTCCTTTGTTGACATCTTCTTCTAATGAGTCATTCTGTCCTGCTTCCCCTGGTTCTATATTATGCATGCCTCCTCCTTTATCCACCATTTCAACTACTTCATTTCCTTTTGTATTATCATTATGTATATTGATGTTGTCTACTTCTTTGACTGATATGACCTGTTGATTAGAGTGATGTTGTGCATTGTTTTTTTCAGTCACACTTTGGTCTTCCTCTTCTACTACATCCCCCCCTCTTCATCTTCACTTTGCATTAGATCTGGAATCTCACCTTCATAAGAATCTACTTCAGTTTGGTTTACCCAAAGTCTACCTCCTGTCCAGTTCACTTTCTCCTTACTTATGAACTGCTCATAATCTGGATCTTCCACATGGTCATTTGCTGTATTTTGTTCCAGTGCCATATTCCCCCTGGTATCCTGTGTTGGTACCTCTTGTACAGAGGTATTTGTTGCTACCAAATTACCTTGAAAGGTCCTTTGCACCCACTGTTGAGTTGTTTCCCTTGACTGTTGTTCAACTCCTCTATATCTTATGTCTGTCCCTCCTTGTTGGTCTCCATTTCCAATTACTCCTTGATTAGCATTAGAGATTGCTGAGTCAAGACTCTTACCAGCTGTGATCTGATTTCCACCCTGACCTTTATTCCTTTTATCTGTCCTTGGGGATCTAGGCTTAAAAGATAGTGCTGCTGCATTCAAAGTTGTATCCTTCTGAATTTGGTTTTGTACAATACTATCTTCAACTAATGCAAATTTATTGTTGTCATTATCCACATTGTTTTCAGCCTCCAATATTTCAAATTGATTGTTAGTCTGAAACTGCTGGGGAACCAAAGTCTGTTTGTTAATTAGAACAATTTCCTGACCAGTTCTTTCACCTTCATTAACTTGTTTTCCTTTACCCTTGTTTATGTGATCTCTCACCTCTTTCCACTGTTCTTTAGCATTACCAACCACATGACCTACATTTCCAACCACCTTACCACTCGATAGGATCATCAAAGGACCAGTGTCCTTTTGTTTTTGTGCATTAGATTGAACCACTGCTTCACTTGAGACCTGTTGCTCAACTGTCTTTGTTGACAATAGTTCAGGGTGAATCCTCCAACATTCCAACATATCATGTCCTTGTAACTTGCATTCTCTACAATACTTAGGTAGGTAATCATATTTTATAGTTACCCATTCTGTTCTAACCTCTCCTGTAAGTTCATTCTCGATGTCCATACGAACCTTCTTAGGAAGATCTGCTAGGAGGTTGATTAATACTTTCACACGCGCACAACTAGGTCTTGTCTTGTTCACAGTAGCCATATCAAGGTGTAGTGGCTTGCCCACTGCTGAAGCTAATGAAAACAAACACTCCTTGACGAAAAAGGTCGGCAACAGATTGAGAAAAGAGATCCACGCCATCATCTTTATATGCTTAACGGAACATAGTACTTGAGTAATTGTGCGCACATAGCTGATTCTTTCTATGCTTTATGACTTGATCATATTAGTGTTCTGTACTTGTTGAATTTATACAACTGTACACGATATAGCAAGTATCATTTATACTTCTTGCTTCTTTTACCTAGCCGAGGTTAGTTTTGATACTTGCTGAGTACATGGGGTCGGTTGCACTAATGCTACACTCTGCACTTAATTGTGCAGATCCAGTTGTTTGACCTAGTCATCAGTAGCGGAGTTTCCCTTTGAGCTGATCATTGAGAGACGAGGTAGAGTTGTATTCTCTACCGCAGTCTTGGCGTCTCTTTTCTTATGTACTGTTACTTTTATTTTAGACAAAAATGTATTTGGTCATTTCATACTTGTATTTCTGTATTAGAGCTCATGACTCTGTATTTACTAGTTGTCGCGCCCCCTTTTTCCTCTCCTTTCAGATTGGTCAGGGTTGTATAGTGGTGAGTTGCAGGAGGGTTCTATCTGTTGGGGGTATTCTGAGGTGGTGCAGGGTTTTGAGTGTTCAGGTGGCTGACATCCGGAACATTAAGTGAGAAGGACAAGTTCGCTAGGTTCCGAACATGTTCAAGTTCCCCTTGAAGTTTCAGTAGCCTTTGCTCGAGTTGTGACACAGCATCATTCTGAACCTAAGTACCCCTACTGTCAGAAGCTTCGGTGTGTTCAACTGATGTTGAGTTTTCCTTTCTGATATTAGTCAAATCTTCCATCTTGTCTTTGCCTTTGCCTTTAGGTGGACTAGGAGGATGAGAAGGTGGAGGGCCCCTGGATCTTGTATGATATGCTGATGATTACAGAATGCATGAACCAGCCTTTGGGGAAGGGGAATAATCAAATAAATAAAATATAAACAAAAGGTAACAAGTCAGTGAGGATCATGAGAAAAGTATTTGCAGTATTTAAACACATATTGCAGAATTGTAAACGCGCGTCTTAATTTGGGAGCCTCATTGTGCCCGAGGTAGGCCTTGCGACAAGTTGATTTGGAGAACTTAGATGCCAATAATTTCCTCATTTCATTAATGTAAAAGTAGATAAATCTAAAACGACACTAAATAAGATAAGTCAGTAATGGCACTCGGCCTTATTACATTTGAAAAAGCAGGTAAATCTAATCTACTTGGTCTTAGAAGGACCTTCCCCAGGCTTGATCTTCTTGGATCTGTCGATCAGGTTCTGCAGGTCGTGCATGGCCAACAACAGGTATACTCTCGCTAGATGCCCTCCTTCGCTTCCCTCAGCATTCTGGCAGTCGGCGACTCTTTTCCTCGTCTTCCCCTCTAGCTCCATCAGACCCTGCTCCAAATATTCCAACCTTTCATTAGATTTGATAGCCCTTTTCCTCCATTCATTGATCAGTTCCGTATCAGTCTTGTGTTGCTCCAGATGCTCGGCCTCGGACTCATGAACCCTTTTGCGCAATTTATTGTATTTCACTTAGGCTTCAGCAACTTCGTCTATGACCCTGTTTCCCCCACCGATTCTGGGCTCAATTATCCCTGCTATGCTGTCTTCCAACCATGATAGGTAAAAACGTACATGCCCTGCGTGGTACCTGTCTGGCTCGATGGTGTCCCTTTCTACTATAACCTTTAGATGCCACATATGCTGAGCTTCACATTTTTACGGGATGTCGTCATCCTGAAAATATGCCCTGTAATGACTCATTTTAGAAACTCACGGTATGAATTGCTTCCTTCCTGCCTGTCTCATAACCCTGATGGGAACATAAGGGTATATTCCCCTTAACTCGATCAACACCAGGTGCGGAGCGTCCCTCGATCTGATGATGAACTCACTGGTAGGGAACCATTCGAACATCCATTGAACCTGTTCCTCGGTCAAATTGTCAAAAAATTGCGCCCATTCTGTAGCATTTTCCGTTTGAGCAAACATGTCTGGGATGTAAGTCATTCTCTTAGGGTGATGGAAGGCTATGTGATCATTCCACGTCTTTCGTGGAAACTCTTGACGATATTGACCCCTTTGGAGATGCTCCAATAACCAAACCTGTAGTAGCAGATTACAACCCTCAAAGTGTTTGAACCCCTTCTGGCAGTGGTCTAAGGCTCGGTATATGTCTGCTATGATCATAGGGATAATGGTATATGTTTTCCCGTCGATCCCCCCCATTAAGGTTTTGGCTACCATAGCCAGTCTAGTGTGAATCATGTCTCCTTTTCTTGGAAATACTATCATACCCAGGAAGCAAACAACGAACACAAAAACCCTGCGGTGAATATGACCCAATGAAGTGATAGAGAATTCATCATGGAAGATACGATAGGATTTTCTATGGTCGTATTGTTTATAGAGGTAGTCAAAAGTTATGTAGGACTTCTTCAGGCACTCTAAATCATCGTCCTTTTTCAAACCCATCATTTTCAGGAACCCGCTAGCGGCACGGTTTTCCGGCACCAATAAACCCGGACTGTCCTAAGGTAATCCAGTGAAACCCCCTATCTCCTCCAAGAGAGGGGTCATTTATATGTTGCCAAAATGGAACACGGAGCTTTCTCTGTTTCAGAACATAGTGGCCGCTTCGATCAACATACTGTTTGGTTGGACATCTAGTAAAGAGGGTAAATTTTCGAGGATCCTTTTCACATGGTCTTTGTCACTTGGCGAAGGTCCTCCCACCAATCCAGCAACAATGGTGGTATTATTTGGACCTACCGAACATGGGGACTTCGTGCCTCATCTTCTTCAAAACAAATAAGGTTAGAACATTTCCCCCTCCAGATTCAACTACTTATACATCAGATCGTGGTTGCGACCGTTGGGATTATGAAACCCCAGTGAACTTTTGGACAAGGCTTTTCCTAAAGGTTATTATGTGGACAACATATTAACCTGGATAGGTTTGACCATGATGTATGTACAGTTATAATCAGAGTAACGTTATTATGAGGGTCTATACTGGTACCCTCAAGCGGACAACTTGAGGGGGAAAGGCACGGAACCGTCGACTGGACCACTGATCGACTAGTTTTACCGCAAATAAGCCTTTCCGAATTTGAAGGGTGATATATAGGAAGAGCGCAACCACTCATCAAGCATTGCTATAGTATTTGTATAGGCACGCGTGGAATATGATGTTGAGCATGATTATGCAACAATAAGCAATAAACACGTTGTCACGCATTTGCACATTATGAAAGTGATAAATACAGCAGTTATAATTGAAAAACAGTTACAAAGGAAAACAAAAAAAAAACATGTCAGTTTCATTTTTTGAAAAAATAAATACTTGGGAGAGTAAACAATAAATTGCACATAAAAGGGAAAGGGAAAGGGTGCAGGTATTTAACAAAACAAGGCATACTTAGATGAATCACAAAACGGTTTGTAATGGTAAAAGCCTAGAATCCCCAGCAGAGTCGCCATGCTCTCGCGCCCCCCTTTTGTCCCCTCCTTTCGGATTGGTCAGGGTTTTCGACATTATTGGGACAACTCATTTCCTTTTGGGAAAATGGGTATAATGATTTCGAAGAGTCGCCACCTAACGAATTAAGGCGCGTTAGGGCACCTACTACGGGTCATTCATAACACTAATTGCATAACCAGAGATTGGGTAATGACTTGAAATTACTTCAAGGGGAAGGTATTAGGCACCCCTCAAAGTCCACAAATGTGGGTCCCGGCCAAACATACTTTGTGAATTATTCAAGTAGCAAGTAGATAGTCTAAGCACACACATGTAAACAAATAAAGGTCTTAACAAATTAGTAGTCCAAGCACACATATGTAAAGGATAAGGGAGGTCCTAAGTTGTTTATCCTATAGGATCATATCTGTGCAATGCCCGGTAATCACTCCTCAGTGAGGGGATACACGTTGCATTAGCGCAAAGGTCATCATATCCTTTTCTACCCATTATCCCCCCTTAGCGGTTTATTAAGCGAGTTTTGTTTAACGAGCTCTAAGCGTGCTGTTACCCGTCCCTTCCTTGTAGTCCTGGAGGAGTTTAGGACCCCTAAGTCTGGGCAGTTCTAGACAACCCCCTAAGGTGCTAAAAGGGAAAATTCTAGGCGACATGCAAGAACAAGTAGGACTAGCAGATAATATACAGAAACAGTTAAAAAGCTCAGATTCACCTCCACACATAGTGCAAATAAATAGCACGTCTCAAACACAGACAAAGGCAGTTTTATTAGAAAAGGATTCTAAGACAGGATATCAAAGTGACATCAATGCACATGAATATGCAACACTATTTCATACAAATTTTAACGACAGGGTCCTAATCAGTTTACCCACTGATTTTAAACCTGTTAGACTTTAAGCAGTAAACACAATAAAAATAGTTTTCCAGTTTTATAAAGATTAATTACCTAAGGCTTGCCTAGGCGTGGTACTGCGCATAACAGTTACAAGTTGTTTTAAACAGTTTGAGAATATTTAACCTTCAACAATGCTGTTCTAGGTGACACAAATCTGAGAGTGAAAGGATTGATACAAGTTTTATTTAGAAAAAACATGACAATTATATGTGAGACTATTTTATACCTTTTCATGGATCAGTAGTTAAACTAGGCGTATTCAAACAAATGCAAACAGAATCCTAGAGCATGGTATCTAATATGCACATAAGAATGAAAGAATTATTAAGACATAATTTCTAAATGCGCACAGGAGTAACAACATTCTTAAAACATGATTTCTAAATGCACAGAATTCTTAAGGCATGATTTCTAACTGCACATAAGAATGACAGTTTTATGTCAATGTTATTTATTGTCCTAGGAGAAGGATCTCTATGTGATAGGCGCAAAACATAGATTAATGACATGTGATATGCTGAAGCAGTAAATATGAAGTCCTAAGAACAAGATATTTAATGCATGTTTGGCATGATTTGGATGAACATATTAGTCCTAAAACATGGATTCTAATGCAGATATAAAGAATTTAAAGCCTAAGGATTGTTCTCTACCCAATAGTGTCAATAGTATCATCAGCTACCCTCCCCATTTAACTAGCCATCCCCAATATATCTGTTACAAATTAATTATTACAAACCAATAGCTGAATGAATTACATAAATAAATAAAAAGAGAAGAAGTTAAACTATAGGGAGCCTGAAGCAGGCCCAGATGTATCCTGAGGATACCAAGCCTATATAACCTCAAATGCCAAGAGTTTCATAGCCAATCTCATGTCCGGGTGTGTCAGAGTTCCCTAAGGACTTCAAGGATCCCGGGCAGTGCTCACACCCAAAATTTCATAACAAGAACTGAGTAAGTGCAGTGTGGAAGGGCCAACCCCAGTGTTCCAGAGTTCAGAGGGATCTCAAAAGGATCCCAAGGCAGTACACACACTGGAGAGGCAGAACCTAGGGACTTAGGAGTAAAGTGAGAGTACTTGACATAGTTTTGAAAAGGTTTTGATATGAAAACATTATTGAAAAAAGACTCAATTAAGTAAAGAGGTTTTATGAAAAATAGGAGTTGATTAGTAGTAAAATAGTTTGAACAAGAACAATGTAAACATTTGAAGAATTAAACAAACAGCAAATTAACTCAGAACAAACAGATCACTTAACAACATGACTCACACAGGGGTATTGGGAGTTGGGGACGTATACAACACACACAGTGAAACACATAACAAACAGAAGCACAAAAGCCTTTTTAGGAGTTTATGGGATTAGGGAATAACTAATAATGCAGACATAGTACATGTATATGAATTTTAGAACAGACAGTTGAGGTCATAGTTGTACTAATAGAGTTAAGCATACAATCAGCACTACTTGAGGTAACAAGTTATTTTTGCAAAACAGATTCATACCAGAAACTGAGTAAACAAACTGACAAACATTCAAACATACACAAATGAAGTGGAGTCAGGTTGAGACATACTACAAAGGTACTAGACAGGTTCATAGACATGCTGATCATAACTTGAAATACGATAGAACTAATATATGCTAAGTGAAATAGAGATTTAAACATGCTAATTGCATATTGAATAGCCAAATAGTAAACAAGAACATAACAGGGAATCAGTGAACTAAAGCAGTAAGAGAACACATAGGGTTTGGAACTTGAATTGAATCAGAACATACCAGTTAAGGAGAGTAGACACAAAATGTAGAGCGGTGTAATTCAATAACTAGCCTTGGCTTACATCAGGCTAGTTCAATAGAAGTAGCAACTAACAAGAAAGCTCATAAAGCTTTAAGTGTAAGAGAGAATTTTTGAACTAGTGTCCATTTTTAGAAGTGAGAATAGAAAGGAGTATATATAGTAGTTAAGAGCAGAGCAGAATAAGGTAAAGGAAATCAGTACTCAGCAATTAAGGGAATCACTAAATCAATAACATAAGGAGTTGAGAATAGACTCATTTAATTAAAGACAATTGACCAAACGGTAATAATAGTAGTCTAATTAAGGAAAGAAGTTCAAAATAGACCAAATAAAGGAATCCAGAATAAACAAATCAGGGGTCTAATTTAAGGGAAGAATCATGTAAAGGAATCAGTAAATATACAGCAATCAAATAAGGCAAGAACGACTAATTAGGGTCGTAATCATAGAAATAGGCAAGACTTAGGCATGCAGATCCTTAACAGAGCAAATCGGTGAATCAGAAATTCAAAATAGTACTGATTTAAGGGGAAAAAAATATAGGTTTCCACAAATAAACAAATAGGCTAAACACAATTTCATAAACACACAGAAATCAGCCGAGCAATCGAATCAGGAACCCTAATAGAGATGTACTAGGGTAAAATCATAAGTCATTCAAATTAAACAAAGGAGAAGTCATATGAATCAAAGTACATAACAGAGTTATGTATCAAATAACACGGATCGACTCAGAATCCAAACATAGTGTCAAAAATTAGGGGTTTTAACATAAACTAGTTATAATCGATTAAAACACATAAGAATCAGAGAATAAGCACTTAAAATCGGAAAACGTTTTGAATAAAAGATTTTCAAGGAAACCCTAGTTAGGAAGAAATGAAAAGACACTTGAAAACCAGAAGGTTTTTCATAAAAACAAGTGAAAAACAGTTTGATCCATCTCAGATCTGTACATATCTGAGAAGTTTAAGAGATGAAAGTAGGTTTTCGTAAAAATAATGCAGAGATGAAGATACCGGCTTAGAAACCCATAGGTTTAGGAAAAAATAGAAAAATCTTACTCAAAATCGAGCCATGGCGGCCTGAAACAGGCAAGAACAGGCCCAAGGTGTGAGTGGACCAACCCTCGTCCCTTGAGGGCCTTAGAGACAAGTAATACCGGCATAAGAGAGACATGAGAGGCCTGAGGATGGTGAGGAACCACCATGGTTGACGGCAAGCGAACACGGCGAGGGAGATTAGGGTCAGGGCAGAGGGGGTTTGAGAGAGAAGGAGAGGGGTGACGGCGGAGAGGATGAGAGGGAATAAGGGGTTTGAGGGTAGGTCATTAGGTTAATTAAGGAAACAATAAACTTGGACCGTTGATAAAAAATAATCAACGGCCAAGATTTGGGCAGATTGGGCGGGGTAGGATTTAGGTTTTGGGCATGGGGTCTTTGGGCTAGGATTGAAATAAAAATTGGCTATTTGTTAAAAACCCAAGATAAATTAATTAAAAATAATTTATAAAATAGTTACTAATTATAAAAATGAATTTCATGCATAGAAATTTTTCAAAAAAAAAAAAGATTATTTAGTATTTCAAAATATAAAAGACTAATTTCTGGTAAAAAATAGTACAAAATTATATGAATGGGCTATAATTGCAAAGTCATTGCAATTATAGCCAAAAGGTGTTTGGCTATTTATGAAATAATTTGGTCTTAATATGACCACAGATAATAAATTAAATCAAGAAATACCTTTGAAATCATTTGTAATGCAATTTTATAATTATTTATTGGAAATAAAATACTGGACAAACTAATAAAAATGTAGAAAAATTATGGAAAAATATCAATTGCTACCAATGCATGATTTTGAAGGTATATATGCAATTAAAAATATTATAAAAAATTGGGCATCAACACCAGTTCTGGGGGATTTTATCATGTATTTGTATTAATATGATGTGTTAAGATTCTAGACTAATGTTGATTTTGTCATTTATGTTATCTTGGTTCGTTATGGTTATGTCTGGCTTACCTAACAAGTGTTTTAGGCGCCATTACGATGGGTAGGGATTTTGGGCCGTGACAAGTTGGTATCAAAGCCCTAGATTAATAGGTATTATGGGTCATGAGCATGTTTAGTAGAGTCTTGCGGATCGGTACTAAGACGTATGTACTTATCTTCGAGAGGCCACCGAACTGTTAGGAAAACTTCACTTTCTTGACTTTTCTATTCTTTTATAGATGGTGAGGACACATGCAGCTGGATCAGGCGGATGTCTCAAGTACCACCAGTTAGGGCCGCGATAGAGGCCGAGGGTAGGCTAGAACCACAACCAGAGCAGCACCTGTGGAACCGCCAGTTGCTCCAGCTGAGGAGTAGGTTCCAGATACTGTTGACCAGGTAGGACCAACTCAGGCATCAACAGTGCCTATTATTTTCCTGGCCTTCAGGAGGCCTTGGCTTAGATTTTGACTGTGTGGACGAGCCTAGCTTAGGCGGTTTCGATCCTAGTTGCACCAGCTACCTCACAAGCTGGGGGAGGTACCTAGACTCATGTCGTCCGTACTCCAAATCAGCTACCTCGGGGTCATCAAACACCGAGGGTGTTACCAGTTTAGCCGGTTGTTGCTGGCCGGGCTGAGGTTGGTCCACCTATGAGTGATGAGGAGAAGAATAGGTTGGAACGGTTTGGGAGGCTTAAGCCTCCGGAGTTAATAGAGGGGAGTCAGAGGATGGTCAGGATTTTCTAGATCGGTGTCAACAAATTCTTCACATAGCGGGTATTTTAGATACTAGTGGGGCTGCCTTTACTACTTTTCAGCTAAAAGGGGCAACTAACAGATGGTGGCAGACAATTGAGTTAGGCAGGCTAGCTGGTGCAACACCACTTATGTGGCATGAGTTCTCAGTTCTCTTCTTAGAAAAGCTTGTTCCACAGACTCGTAGAGAGGAGTTGCATAGGGAGTTTGAGCAGCTACGCCAGGGGGATATGACTGTGACCGGTACGAGATGAGATTTACATATTTGGCACATCATGATATATGGTTAGTTCCCATTGAGGGGAGAATATTAGGAGGTCCATTAATGGACTCAACTATAGTTTACGTTACAATTTGGCTCAAGAGGCTGAGCCGGGTGCTAGGTTTGACCATGTGGTCGAGATTGCTAGACGCTTGGAGCAGGTCCGCAGGCTTGTGCGCGAGGAATAGGAGGCCAAGAGGCCTCGCGGATCGGTTGATTTCAGCAGTGCCTCATCTGGAGACTTGAGCATGAGAAACAGGAAGCCAAGAGGCCTCGTGGATATGAATCCATCCCCCTAGGGTCACCCTCTCATGTACCTTATTGATGGTGTACACATGGATTTGAGGAAAACTTATCAGTGGTTTGATATGGATATGCAAATATTGAGGAAATTCTGGCTAGTGTTTGTTTTGGATTTTGTATTTCATCTTTACTTGTAATTTCCATATTTATTTACCTGATTAATTACATATCATTTTTATATATTGGATCGTTAACTGAACAAAGTACTTGAGTAATTGTGCACACCCTGATGATTCTTCTATGCTTTATGACTTGATCATATTAGTGTTCTGTACTTGTTGAACTTATAAAGCTATATAAGTTATAACAAGTATCATTTATAATTCTTGCTTCTTTGACCTCGCTGAGGTTAGTTATGATACTTGCTGAGTACATGGGGTCAGTTGTACTCATACCACTCTGCACTTAATCATGCAGATCCAGCTGTCTAACCCATTCATTAGTAGCAGAGTTGCTTGTTGAGCTAATCATCGAGAGACGAGGTAGAACTGTATTCTCGACGCAGTCTTGGCATCTCTTTTGTTATGTATTATTGTTTTTATTTCAGATAGTAATTTATTTGTTCATTTCAGGCTTATATTTCCGTATTAGAGCTCGTGACTCTATTTTTACTAGTTTTGGGGGATTTTATATGTATTGGTATTAATATGTTGTGTTAAGGTTTTAGACTTATGTTAATTCTGTTATTTCTGTTATCTTGGTTCGTTATGGTTATATCCGGCTTGCCTAGCAAGTGTGTTAGACGTCATTACGATGAGTTCGAATTTTGGATCGTGACTGATTAAAACCAAACAATTCTTGTTGTAATCTAGGGACTTAGTCATCATATTACACAATTTCTATTGTCATCGCGGTTTTGCGCTAATACGCGATGCACGCGCCTGATTTTCATGAGTGCTTAACAAAATTTATAATAGATTTTATAGGAGCAGCCCACTCCACACTCATATAGGTTCATCCATCAAGTATATTCTACAGTGGAGCACACCACCTACAAAAGGCTATGGATTAGTAGATTAAGAGTTTAATAACTCAATATCACATTCCTTGCAGTATTGCACTATATACACAGACCATAAAAAGAGACATAATTTAATAATACATATTTGATAAACTAATGATTGTTATTACCATATAAACCTACTTTATGAGATCTTCAATCACATAGGTTGAGTTACCATCATTTTAGATGTATCTCAAATTGGTAAAAGTATCAATCCCTTGATGTTTCACTTATAAATCAAAGGATCGGTCAAATCCTCTTTTAACTACATATAATATGTATGAAAATTTCTCATCTCTAAGCAATTACTTTATCACATTGTGTCTCAAGAAAATGTGTTTACACTTCCCACTGAAAGATTTATTTTTTTACAATGGCCATTGTACATTGACAATCACATTTCATCGACACAAATATTGGCGGTTTAATTCCTAGCGGAATACTCGCGAAGAAGTTGGTTAATCAACCTCATTGCTAGGCAATTTCAATACCACAACACTAAACTAAAAGGCGATCACACAATCAAATAACTTTTCCCATATAACTCCGGACCCCCCCTCCCCCCCACTTTTAAAATTTTAAGTTAAAGAGATAATAAGAAATTTCAATTTATAATTAACAAGCTAATAGCATAGCTTTACCCCAAAGAATATCATATGGACCAACAAGTATTAAATTCATTATTTATTTCAAAAGTCCTATTCTTCTATTTAGCTATATCAATAAATTCAGAAGAATATTTATAGGCATACCACAAGTTATTATCGGGAACAATTTTCGAATCAATTGAGATATTAATAGAATTCACTTGGATAAAGAGGTCTTTTTCTCATGTATTATTTGTGACCACATCATACTGATATTGTCGTTTATTCACATTATTTATTTTCATACAAATAGAATCAAAACCTCATAAAACCTTAGAGTTGCTAATGCCTCACTTATAAATCATTCTAAATAATATTACTTATAGGATCGAATTAATATTTTCATGACTCAAATAAAATTAGTTATGCTATAGTTAAATAAATGTAAGTAAAAAATATTAAGATCCCATAAGATTGTGAACTGATAGCCATACTATATCATCATCAACAAATATTTTTAAGAAAGTAACATTTTAATGAAAAGTTGGATAAGTTTTCTTAAAGGGTTAGAATATGTCTAGTTGATATGACAGTTATAAGATGAGGAACATAAGTAAGGCAAATAATTTTCTCTTTCTTCTTTATATTTGTGTATGATAAGACAATTTAACATCATTTTTACTAGACCAGCTTAACATAAAATTCTTCACAAAATGAGCTTTTCCATCCTTTCTAAAATCAAAGGTCACATAAATTCAAGAATGAAACCCACGTAGAGGGGGAAGAAGATGATTCAGAAATTTTTAGGGAAGTATATATAGGCATTGCTCCAAGTGCTAGTTAACAGCTAATTTCTAAAGGCTAGTTTGTAATGGCTAGTTGGGCTATTTCAAGACGACAGAGAGTAGATAAAAATAAGGTACACTTCCTTTTGAAATACCCAAGAGTTCCAACAACTTTAAACAAATGATTTTTTTTTCCCTTTCCACAAGAACTATCACATTATCGAAGTTGGAGACCTTCACAAAAGAGACAGAGTGACAAGATGATTTTCATTTATAAATAGTGAATTTGCTACGTTTTAAACAAGTGAATTAAATCTAATAAACTAGACAAGAGTTAGTGATCAAACAAAAAAGAGACTTGATATAAACTTGTGTGAAGAGCTAAAGTTTCGTTTGAAAATTTATTTTAACCCCACCTCCAATCTGCTTTGACGCTGACACCATTTCGAGCACAATTTTTTTTTTTTGTCACTATTGTCATCAACAATACAACAAATTGTAATGCAGTTGTAAGAAAATACTATAAATTTTTAGGCGATTCATTAAAATTCAAAATCCAATACAATATGCTTGAATTTTATCTTTAAAAACTCTGAATTTTGGCACAAAATACCGGTTTTTTACCTGTAGGAAGTTTTCGAACTAAGGAGTAATTCATAGTATTTGAACCGATAAATATTCAAACTCCAATAATCATTCTTGGAGTTCTTCACATATTTTAAGAAGAGGGATTTTTATTCAAATTTTATTTATGTATTAAAGAGTGACCATTTCTCTGTTACATGTCAAATAATGACTAAATACAGAGTAATAATCAATTCATAAAATGGCCATCCCACCTAATTTTGACAATTTTCTTATTATCAATTTAGGCTAATTAACCCAAAACTTTACATTCTACCCCAATCCATCATTGAATATACATTTGGCCGGTCAGCCAAAAATAATTATATTTGCTAGCCTAATATATATAATATATATATTATATATTAATCTATACTATATTAAAAGCATGAAAGAACTTAGTAAAATACTTGTTTTACCTTTTAAAATATAGAGTTCACATTGGACAAAATAGTAATTTGAGTGTTTCATTAATATTTAGAAATAGTTATTTAATTAATATTTAAAAATAGTCATTTAATTAATTTTTTGATAATTTAAGAATAGTTATTTAATTATTCTCTTATTATTAACACTCTAAGAAAGTTAATAAACTTTTGCCAAATTCTTGGTTCAACTCCCAACATTTGGCTAATTCACTCACACGTTTTTTTTTTTGTCTTTTTTTTAGGAGTCTTTATTATTTGATAAATTGAAGGACTAATTTTCCATACAAATTATTTGGTGAAAGACGAGCTGTTTTGACTTCTTTTTTGTTAAATATTTTTATTATTTGGTAAATTATTCTTTGTCTATTTGAACTATACACAAATTTATTTTATATAAATCCTTTTCAGTTTTATACACTCAAATACTTCTATAAAAGAAGCTATAATTTCACAGTTTAATCGTCAAACTTCACATGTTCTAGCAACACCATTCCAAGTTCTTTTTCTCTAAGCAAAAGATATTCGTATTAGTTAGTTTATATTGTATGCACGTATTTGTAATATTGCAGTTAGAACTTTGATTATAATATCAAAATAATTTATATTATACCAGTGTTTAATTAATTTGCGGTGTTTGTAAGCATATATTTCAAGATTAATGCATTATAACCCATCATCTTGGAGTTCACGTAATTTTTGAGTTATATTAGACTGCTTCTAAGAATATTTTGTGAGGATGTTTCTACGAGTGTCCTAAATATTAGGAAACCAAAGTTGAAAAATACTAACCCCGCTATGCCGATGGCCACACTCTAAAACTATGACAAGATGCGATCTCTTTCGTAGGGGCGGGCATATTTCGGTCGGAATCGAATAAACCGATCGATATTTCGGTTCCGGTTATTCGGTTTGTTCGGTCGGTTTCGATTTAAATTTTTAAAATTTCAGTTTTTCGGTTCGGTTTTCGGTTATGAAGTTATTTAGTTCGGTTAACCAAAAAACCGAATTATTAGCATATATGTTCTTTAAGTTATATATAGGCTAAGCCCATAGGTAGTAAATTAATACTATTAGGTCCAATCTATCAAAGACTCAACCCAATTAAGTAAGTCCATCAACTTCCCAATTTTAAAAGACTTTCACTCTATTAAAACTTCCATAGCATATATGATAGATACCGGGAGGATTTCACACAGAGTTATAATTTACGCTTGTTTGAATTTTATGATCCATAATAGTGTGCAAAGTTTAGTCTATTTTTTTTTATAAACACAATATTTCCAACAATTTCGAAGTTTTGGAAAAAATAACAAATTCGCCGGTCCTATTATTACATAGAAAGAGCCCAATATGATAATGTTCAAACCGAAAACCGAACCGAAATAACCGAACCGAAATTAGAAAAATCGAACTGAACCGAACTTATTTCAGTTCGGTTTTGGTTACTACATTTACAAAATCGAAAATCGAATAACCGAACCGAATTTCTTCAAACCGAACCGAACCGACCGAACGCCCACCCCTACTCTTTCGTGCTCTAACAAAACAAGTTTTAATTTTACTTTATTTAATTACACTTTCAATTTAAAACTCAAATATAATTTTAAAATAAAAATACACATATTATAGTATTTTTTGGAAGGGCTATACTATGTAATTTTCCTTTTCTTTTTTTTTAAATTTATATATTTCTAACCAAAATAATGTACGCCCAAATTTGAACAGCCTGCTTGTATTACATTCAAGTGACCTAAGCGACGCCGTCGCACGAAACCTGTTAGCTTCACAGAAAAAGAAGACTAGGAGCAACCAGGTGGGAGGGGGGCAAAGATGGCGGGTCAACTGAAAAACCCTAAAAAACAGTTTCAGCTAAACCCCAATTGGGCTCAGCTCCGTGAAGTATATTCACTTCCTCACTCCACTTTTTCACTTTCTCTTCCTAACGATCTTTACTTTGTATTTCTGATATCTAATTATGCACTCTATTTCTCACTCTGCAGCAATTAAAGAGTAATGGCTTCAAAAAGTCTTCAGAAGCATCAGAAACAGAAACCCCTAATTCCATATTAGGTATAAACCAGTTTCCTTTTTTTTTTTTTTTTTTGATTAACCATTTGAAATTTTCTCTGTTTTGTTGCTTACTTTGGTTTGTTGTCTATAGGAAAGCGGAAAAACAGGTCCAGTGATGACTCTGACGATGCTCGGCCTAATCCTCTAATTCCAACTTCATCAGATTCAAGGTGAGTTTAGAAATAAGTATGCCCTTTTTGTTGCTTCCTTTTACGGTGTTTTGGGGGAGGGGGGACTTGGTGGG